>JAWNNB010000091.1:0-143614 GCA_035043285.1 Drosophila subsilvestris | reverse complement strand
ATACAAAATATTTCGGAAAAGCAAAAATGTATTTTTTTTAAAGTCAAGTCAAAGTTGAAAAACAAAGAAAAATTTAGATGGTTTGGAAAGTACGTTTTTTCTAGAACTGTCTGTGCAACAAAGCAGTTTTCATTGAATATTGATAAAAATGAATACACCTAGTAAATGATACCAAAAACAAAATGATACCTCACACAGTTCAATTTTTATTCTACCTGAAATATGCAGTATGTCAATAAAAAGTTGAATAAATTGTTGCACGCGGAAATAATTTTCAACTTTGATTGATTATAGCTCTAAACTAAAAGTCCGATTCTTTTTAAACTTTATTTTTGAAAGCTTTGGAAAATATTCTATCGAATTCGTGTATTGGATTTATCCAAAGCGTTCAAAAAATGCATTGACTTTTGCCACCTCTTTGCGGCTGAGGTCCCACTGTGCGACGTTAGTGATGAACACGGAAAGAGAGCGGGACGGTGGGATCGGGCTGGCGGCGGATCAGCGCTTGCCCAATTAGGGGCATGAAATCCCGCACCGGCCCGGTTCCGTTACGAAGCTGGTGGAAATACGAGGAAATCCCGTTGGAGGAACATGGACCCCGTGGGAGAACCGTTAGCCGAGGCCTATATATAGGGGCTGTCGGCGGTGGTACGGTCTCTTCCCGCGCGGGCAATCAAAGTGAATGGTCGTATGTCCTAGTGAGATAGAGATCAAATATCAAAGTGCGAGTGAAAGGCGAGCGAGACAAGGCAGATCCCTAGACACCCGGTGTGGTGCAACCGCAGAGTGAGTGCAAGGTCGAAGGAACGGCCATTACCAGTTCCGTGCCAGAGAAGTGAAGGGCGAACCGTTGAGTGCGGATTCACCGAGGCGGGTTGAGGCATACGCCAAGATCGGGCCCGTGAATAAGGGTGCCAACGTGCCACGTCTGGAGTGGTGCACGAGAGCGACAGGGTAACACAAGTCAACACATATTGTATTCTGTCCAATGCCGTAGTCTAGATTAAATAAACGGTACTACGTACATAAAACCCCCTGTGTTGTTACTTGGTCGTCGGGCAACAATATAAATTCGTTGCATCGAACCCAGTCCGCGCGAGGCCTTTTATTTTCTATTTATTCAGCAGTGGGTTATTTTTGGTATTTAAGGGATTTATTGCCAGCCCAGCCTAAGTTTTTTGTTCTTTCGCCAATCCGCGGATGCCACATCCGACTTCGCATCCAAATTCTGCGTATGTGAGTGCCTAGTATGCCAACGGGTGACAAGGACAGCAAAGGGTTTTTGGCTGTGACCTCTCTACGTCGGCTACGCACCCCTTCCGCCTCAGGAACTACGCCCACTCAAAGAATCAAATCGCAAGTCACTCCCAGAGCAGCCTGTAGCAGCCCTGCTGCAAGGACCAAGTCGGTTCTCTTCGCTTCTCCTGTCACTCTCAAGATGCCAGCTCGGATTCAAGACGATCCAACCAGCTCTTCCGTTTTCAGTCCCGTCAGCTCTCGATCCTCAATCATAATGGATCCATCCGCCACCACTACTGTACGAGCAAAACTAGCCGCCGCCATTGTCCGGTTGTCTCACTTGGAAGCGCGTATCACTGCTGCTCCATCCGCATCTCTGTCCGAGGTTCGCTGAGGACAAATTCTCAGTATGTGGGCGGATGTCGAGGCGGAATATAAGGCTTGCTTCGCAGCGATGGTTGACAAGAACCTAGGGGTACAAGAAGACATCCGAGAGGGTGAACCGTATGTGACGCTCCATTGGACAAACTTCTCACGAAGTTTTGAGAGGTGAAGGATCTACCTATCAAGGTAGGATAGTCGGACTCCAATTGCGAATGCAATTTTCTTCGAACCACGTCGAGAACATCAAGCGAGAAGTACGTGCTAACACTCCCGTTTCGTGACCACCATCATTGCAGTTCAGGCCTGGAGCATTCAAGGGCCATTGCCCTAGCTCAGTTCCTCCGAAATGAGAATCGGCTAAGGAGAGACGTTCCCTTTCAAGAGCAGTATAATTCTGTGATCCATGAATATTTAGATATCGACCATATGACACGAGGTTTCTTCCACTTACGATTTCGCCAATTATTATCTCCTGCACTATGCGGTAGTCAAGCCTGAGAGCACTACTACGAAAGTCCGCGTGGTATTCAACGCGTCCAGCCCTTCGGCGAACGGCACGAGCTTGAATGATCTTCTTCATGCTGGTCCGGTCGTCCAATCCGTCTTAACCCTCCAATTCCTGAAGTGTGCCACTTCCGATCTTCAACGCCGTCTTCAACGCCGAAATTACAAAAGATGTATCGCCAGACTTTGGGTTTATCCGAAGCACACGCCCTTTCAGCGAATTTTATGTCAAAACAAGGAGGGAGAGATCCGGGATTATGAACTGAAAACCGTGACTTTTGGAATCAATTGCGCTCCTTTTTTAGCCATCCGACAACCTTCAGTCTCGATTTCCATAGGCAAGTCACATTGTGCGGAACTTCATGTATGTAGACGACGTCCTTGTCGGAACAGACTCCAAGCAGGCTCAGCTGGCTATCCACAAATTGCAGGCCGCCCAAAGCTCGGCAGGTTTTCCACAGCGTAAATGGACGTCCAACCAAAAGGAGATTTTAGACGGGATTTCGAGTGACCACCTACTTCACAACGATTTTCTGGAAATCGATGCCGAGAGCACAGCAAAGACACTTGGAATCCGCTGGAAGGCGATGTCAGATGAGTTCTTCTTTGTTCCTCCAGTGTTCACTCTCGAGTCATCCTACACCAAGCGAGAAGTTCTTTCCCAAATTGCGAAGCTGTTTGACCCCGATGGGTGGCTGGACCCATTCATCGTCCTGTCCAAGATTTTCATGCAGGAGATCTGGTTGCATGGGATGGGACGAACGTCTTCCAAGATCGTAGTATCAGCGCTGGCTAGAATTTCTGCAAAGTCACTCGTTTCTCCCCAAGATCCTGGATTCCCTGATGGATTTGCTTCCAGCCATCGGAAAAGGTCGAACGTCACGATTTCTGCGATGTATCCGAAACGGCGCAAGGTGCAGCCATATACGTGCGCATCGAGTGTGACCAGTATATCACGGTGCATGTGCAGTCGGCGAAAACACGAGATGCACCTGTGAATACTGTTTCGCTTCCTCGATGAGCTGTGCGGTGCAGTTTTTCTTTCCGAAATGGCGACGGCTATTCTGTCAAACATGCCGACGGAAAGTCCTAAATATTACCACTGGACCGATTCTACGATTGTACTGGCCTGGTTGAACACTTTTCGACTTTTCCTGAGTTTTTAAAGTCAAAATTTGGTGAACAAATACTCCAAAAAATTATCAAATTTGAACCTATAAGCTTAATATGTTCCAGACGTTAAGCTGCAGCTACAACGTTTCTGGGTCTGATTTATAGTTGCATCTGTCAACCTTATAAAACTGCAAAGTAACATGCAACCAAATATAAGATACTTAAGTTATGTGAAAAATAGAAGCACTATCACTGAAAAAAAAAATACAAGATTTTAAAAAATTCTTAAAAAAAAAAACTAAACCATAAAAAAAACCATAATTCTTTAAAAAATTAAAAATCCCGAAATCTATTAGAAAAAGTCATGTTGGGCCACAGCGGAAATGTCGTGTTGAGTAGTGCTATGACCCTAGAGCAGCGGGCCGTGAAGGTCCATTTGTTCCCAGCCCATCCGATTTCCTGGAGCGATTCTCCAAGCTTAAGAAGGCTCTTTGAGTGCGGGCTGTTTCTGCGTTTTATTTAGTGTTGCCGGAAGGTAGCACCCGCACGCAGGGACCACCTCACTAGCGGGGAAATTAAGGAAGCGGAGCGAACTCTTATTCTAGAGACTCAGCACCGGATGACGAGCGTCATCCAATCATCCTTTCCTATAGTCTCCGCCTGTCTCGCCTGCTTGCTCACATCACGCACAGAATAACACGCCTCATTCGCTTCAAAGAATCCGGAGAATCCGGAACCTGTTGAAGGGTGTGGTGAATTCCTGCAACGTATGCATCATCTACATAAAGAAGTTACAGACCCAACTGATGGGTAATCCCCCGACAGACTGAACTTCGTTCTCCAGACCGTTTACCCAAACCGGTATTGATTACGCCGGTCCTTTCGACATAAGGAATTATACCGGGAGAGCGTGCTTGATCACCAAAGGTTATGTGTGCGTATTTGTATGTTTTTCTACAAAGGCTATTCACTTGGAGGCCACTTCCGACCTGACCATCGAGAAGTTTCTGCCAGCGTTTGCTCGTCTGGTTGCTAGACGAGATTGTCCGCAACGTATCCATTTAATCAATGGGAAAACTTTCGTGGGGGCAGCAATTGTATTTTCTAGTGACTTTCTAGAGGCGATTCAGGACTCGGTGATTGACGCATATAGCCATATAGTTTCATCCCGCCAGGAGCTCCACATATGGGGCGACTGCGGTAAGCCGGCGTAGAGTTTAAAACGCTCTTTTACAAAGCCACGTCAACCCGTAAATATACCTTTGAAGAGCTATGCTCGCTTTTCGTTAAGATTGAAGCATGCCTTAATTCCAGGACACTCTCACCTATACCCGAAAGTCTCCGATTCTTCTTTTCCATACCAGTTTATTTCGCATCCAGATCCAGATGGCTCTACAGCCCCGTGACAACCACAACTCAGGTGGCAGACTACGGGACTGCCGCAGTTTCCTCAAGCTGAGCGTGCTGGTCAACAAATACTGTCCGAAATGCCTGGCCCATGAGCACTCCGGTAAGGGTTGACGAAATGTTCGCCGGTGCAAGGTGGGTCACAAGAACCACCACACGTTGCTCCATATGCGAACGTCCCAGCGTCCAGCCCGCTCGGAGTCGTCATCTCCGGTATCCCAAGCCGATCGCCGCCCCGGTTTTCCGCAAGACGCAAAAAGACGGGGTCCTCCCAGCGCCCAGCCCGCTCGGAGTCGTCAGCTCCGTCTCCAGTTCCGTCTCCAGCTCTGGTGTCCCGAGCCGATCGCCGCCCCCGGCTCTCCGCAAGCCAGACACCAATCGTGGGAAATCCGGCTTCATCGGCACGACATTGCTGTTCTAGCACCGAAGCATCAACAGGTTCCTCCCGACAGCCTCGATGGACATCCAACCAAACCCAGGAGACTTTAGACGGCGACTTCGAGTCGACCACATAATTCATAACGGCCTTCTGTGAGACCGACGCTAAAATTGCCCAGCACACGACACTCGTAATCTGCTAGAAGGTGATGCCACCGCTATGCGTCCGTCGTCAGAACCGGCGAGTGTTCAATCTGGACGTGGTCCTACAACAATTGAGAAGTCCGCTTATGCGACCGAAATCTGCTGCGAGCCGTTTAAGCGAGACGATTCGGGCCAGGTTCGACGACATTCACCGTCCTGTCCAATGAGCACTTCCATGCAGGCGCTCCAGTCTGCACTCGTATTGGACGAATCACTTGGCTCTGCATTACGGGCGCTAGCCGTCAGCGCCTAGCTGTGGCTTTCTAGTTTTAGTCTTGTTGTTCCACCCCCAAAATCCTGGATTCCCTGATGGATTTGCGTCCAAACATCGGATAAGGTCGAACGTCACGATTTCAAGCGATGTATCCGAAACGGCGCAAGGTGCAGCCATATACGTGCGCATCGAGTGTGACCAGTATATCACGGTGCATGTGCAGTCGGCGAAAACACGAGATGCACCTGTGAATACTGTTTCGCTTCCTCGATGAGCTGTGCGGTGCAGTTTTTCTTTCCGAAATGGCGACGGCTATTCTGTCAAACATGCCGACGGAAAGTCCTAAATATTACCACTGGACCGATTCTACGATTGTACTGGCCTGGTTGAACACTTTTCGACTTTTCCTGAGTTTTTAAAGTCAAAATTTGGTGAACAAATACTCCAAAAAATTATCAAATTTGAACCTATAAGCTTAATATGTTCCAGACGTTAAGCTGCAGCTACAACGTTTCTGGGTCTGATTTATAGTTGCATCTGTCAACCTTATAAAACTGCAAAGTAACATGCAACCAAATATAAGATACTTAAGTTATGTGAAAAATAGAAGCACTATCACTGAAAAAAAAAATACAAGATTTTAAAAAATTCTTAAAAAAAAAAACTAAACCATAAAAAAAACCATAATTCTTTAAAAAATTAAAAATCCCGAAATCTATTAGAAAATATCATGTTGGGCCACAGCGGAAATGTCGTGTTGAGTAGTGCTATGACCCTAGAGCAGCGGGCCGTGAAGGTCCATTTTGTTCCCAGCCCATCCGATTTCCTGGAGCGATTCTCCAAGCTTAAGAAGGCTCTTTGAGTGCGGGCTGTTTCTGCGTTTTATTTAGTGTTGCCGGAAGGTAGCACCCGCACGCAGGGACCACCTCACTAGCGGGGAAATTAAGGAAGCGGAGCGAACTCTTATTCTAGAGACTCAGCACCGGATGACGAGCGTCATCCAATCATCCTTTCCTATAGTCTCCGCCTGTCTCGCCTGCTTGCTCACATCACGCACAGAATAACACGCCTCATTCGCTTCAAAGAATCCGGAGAATCCGGAACCTGTTGAAGGGTGTGGTGAATTCCTGCAACGTATGCATCATCTACATAAAGAAGTTACAGACCCAACTGATGGGTAATCCCCCGACAGACTGAACTTCGTTCTCCAGACCGTTTACCCAAACCGGTATTGATTACGCCGGTCCTTTCGACATAAGGAATTATACCGGGAGAGCGTGCTTGATCACCAAAGGTTATGTGTGCGTATTTGTATGTTTTTCTACAAAGGCTATTCACTTGGAGGCCACTTCCGACCTGACCATCGAGAAGTTTCTGCCAGCGTTTGCTCGTCTGGTTGCTAGACGAGATTGTCCGCAACGTATCCATTTAATCAATGGGAAAACTTTCGTGGGGGCAGCAATTGTATTTTCTAGTGACTTTCTAGAGGCGATTCAGGACTCGGTGATTGACGCATATAGCCATATAGTTTCATCCCGCCAGGAGCTCCACATATGGGGCGACTGCGGTAAGCCGGCGTAGAGTTTAAAACGCTCTTTTACAAAGCCACGTCAACCCGTAAATATACCTTTGAAGAGCTATGCTCGCTTTTCGTTAAGATTGAAGCATGCCTTAATTCCAGGACACTCTCACCTATACCCGAAAGTCTCCGATTCTTCTTTTCCATACCAGTTTATTTCGCATCCAGATCCAGATGGCTCTACAGCCCCGTGACAACCACAACTCAGGTGGCAGACTACGGGACTGCCGCAGTTTCCTCAAGCTGAGCGTGCTGGTCAACAAATACTGTCCGAAATGCCTGGCCCATGAGCACTCCGGTAAGGGTTGACGAAATGTTCGCCGGTGCAAGGTGGGTCACAAGAACCACCACACGTTGCTCCATATGCGAACGTCCCAGCGTCCAGCCCGCTCGGAGTCGTCATCTCCGGTATCCCAAGCCGATCGCCGCCCCGGTTTTCCGCAAGACGTGACTTTTGGAATCAATTGCGCTCCTTTTTTAGCCATCCGACAACCTTCAGTCTCGATTTCCATAGGCAAGTCACATTGTGCGGAACTTCATGTATGTAGACGACGTCCTTGTCGGAACAGACTCCAAGCAGGCTCAGCTGGCTATCCACAAATTGCAGGCCGCCCAAAGCTCGGCAGGTTTTCCACAGCGTAAATGGACGTCCAACCAAAAGGAGATTTTAGACGGGATTTCGAGTGACCACCTACTTCACAACGATTTTCTGGAAATCGATGCCGAGAGCACAGCAAAGACACTTGGAATCCGCTGGAAGGCGACGTCAGATGAGTTCTTCTTTGTTCCTCCAGTGTTCACTCTCGAGTCATCCTACACCAAGCGAGAAGTTCTTTCCCAAATTGCGAAGCTGTTTGACCCCGATGGGTGGCTGGACCCATTCATCGTCCTGTCCAAGATTTTCATGCAGGAGATCTGGTTGCATGGGATGGGACGAACGTCTTCCAAGATCGTAGTATCAGCGCTGGCTAGAATTTCTGCAAAGTCACTCGTTTCTCCCCAAGATCCTGGATTCCCTGATGGATTTGCTTCCAGCCAACGGAAAAGGTCGAACGTCACGATTTCTGCGATGTATCCGAAACGGCGTAAGGTGCAGCCATATACGTGCGCATCGAGTGTGACCAGTATATCACGGTGCATGTGCAGTCGGCGAAAACACGAGATGCACCTGTGAATACTGTTTCGCTTCCTCGATGAGCTGTGCGGTGCAGTTTTTCTTTCCGAAATGGCGACGGCTATTCTGTCAAACATGCCGACGGAAAGTCCTAAATATTACCACTGGACCGATTCTACGATTGTACTGGCCTGGTTGAACACTTTTCGACTTTTCCTGAGTTTTTAAAGTCAAAATTTGGTGAACAAATACTCCAAAAAATTATCAAATTTGAACCTATAAGCTTAATATGTTCCAGACGTTAAGCTGCAGCTACAACGTTTCTGGGTCTGATTTATAGTTGCATCTGTCAACCTTATAAAACTGCAAAGTAACATGCAACCAAATATAAGATACTTAAGTTATGTGAAAAATAGAAGCACTATCACTGAAAAAAAAAATACAAGATTTTAAAAAATTCTTAAAAAAAAAAACTAAACCATAAAAAAAACCATAATTCTTTAAAAAATTAAAAATCCCGAAATCTATTAGAAAATATCATGTTGGGCCACAGCGAAATGTCGTGTTGAGTAGTGCTATGACCCTAGAGCAGCGGGCCGTGAAGGTCCATTTTGTTCCCAGCCCATCCGATTTCCTGGAGCGATTCTCCAAGCTTAAGAAGGCTCTTTGAGTGCGGGCTGTTTCTGCGTTTTATTTAGTGTTGCCGGAAGGTAGCACCCGCACGCAGGGACCACCTCACTAGCGGGGAAATTAAGGAAGCGGAGCGAACTCTTATTCTAGAGACTCAGCACCGGATGACGAGCGTCATCCAATCATCCTTTCCTATAGTCTCCGCCTGTCTCGCCTGCTTGCTCACATCACGCACAGAATAACACGCCTCATTCGCTTCAAAGAATCCGGAGAATCCGGAACCTGTTGAAGGGTGTGGTGAATTCCTGCAACGTATGCATCATCTACATAAAGAAGTTACAGACCCAACTGATGGGTAATCCCCCGACAGACTGAACTTCGTTCTCCAGACCGTTTACCCAAACCGGTATTGATTACGCCGGTCCTTTCGACATAAGGAATTATACCGGGAGAGCGTGCTTGATCACCAAAGGTTATGTGTGCGTATTTGTATGTTTTTCTACAAAGGCTATTCACTTGGAGGCCACTTCCGACCTGACCATCGAGAAGTTTCTGCCAGCGTTTGCTCGTCTGGTTGCTAGACGAGATTGTCCGCAACGTATCCATTTAATCAATGGGAAAACTTTCGTGGGGGCAGCAATTGTATTTTCTAGTGACTTTCTAGAGGCGATTCAGGACTCGGTGATTGACGCATATAGCCATATAGTTTCATCCCGCCAGGAGCTCCACATATGGGGCGACTGCGGTAAGCCGGCGTAGAGTTTAAAACGCTCTTTTACAAAGCCACGTCAACCCGTAAATATACCTTTGAAGAGCTATGCTCGCTTTTCGTTAAGATTGAAGCATGCCTTAATTCCAGGACACTCTCACCTATACCCGAAAGTCTCCGATTCTTCTTTTCCATACCAGTTTATTTCGCATCCAGATCCAGATGGCTCTACAGCCCCGTGACAACCACAACTCAGGTGGCAGACTACGGGACTGCCGCAGTTTCCTCAAGCTGAGCGTGCTGGTCAACAAATACTGTCCGAAATGCCTGGCCCATGAGCACTCCGGTAAGGGTTGACGAAATGTTCGCCGGTGCAAGGTGGGTCACAAGAACCACCACACGTTGCTCCATATGCGAACGTCCCAGCGTCCAGCCCGCTCGGAGTCGTCATCTCCGGTATCCCAAGCCGATCGCCGCCCCGGTTTCCGCAAGACGCAAAAAGACGGGGTCCTCCCAGCGTCCAGCCCGCTCGGAGTCGTCAGCTCCGTCTCCAGTTCCGTCTCCAGCTCTGGTGTCCCGAGCCGATCGCCGCCCCCGGCTCTCCGCAAGCCACACAATCGTGGGAAATCCGGCTTCATCGGCCGACATTCTGTTCTAGCACCGAAGCATCAACTTCCTCCCGACAGCCTCGGGAACCAAAAACCCAGGAGACAACGGCGCTCATCGACCCATAATTCATCGGCCCGTGAGCCGACCTAAAATTGCCCAGCACACGCATCGTAACTGAGAAGGTAGCCACCGCTATCGTCCGCGTCAGAACCGGCGAGGTTCAATTGGACGTGGTCCTCAAAATTGAAATCCGCTTACGCGACCGAAATCTGCTGCGACCTTTAAGCGAGACGATTCGGGCCAGGTTCGACGACATTCACCTCGCCAATGAGCACTTCCATCGCCTCCATCTCACTCGTATTGACGAATCACTTCGCTCTGCATTACGGGCGCTAGCCGTAGGCCTAGCTGTGGCTTTTAGTTTTAGTCTTGTTGTTCCACCCCCCAAAATCAATTGAGCCGACATTGCGCAAATACATGTAGGATTTAAATCAGGCGGGCAATCAGGAAAGGGGCACACTAGAAGTGGTGCAAGCTATATGGCAGCCCTCTGATCAACCGACGAGAAAGAGTCATCGATAAACATGCTGAGGGTCGTTGTGAGCAGGGAGTCGTTCGTGTCGTGTCGCTGAGAGAAGAAGTAAAAATACAGAAGTCCACACAAAATACTTTTACGAGAACTAATTTAAGCACAAATTGTATCACGCTTGAAACCTATCCTTAAATACATTTAAATAAACACTGGAATATTATAATTTTCCTACAATTTGGGGGCTCAACCGGGATTGGCCCAAGCGTGAGGTGCAACTTAAAATCGTAAAAGTGAAGTGCGTTGGCAGAACGTTCCAGACAAAATCAGGCCACACATGTACATACTGCGTTGAAGGTCACGAAAACGCGAAAAGTCGACGGCGCATAAAAACTACAAGACTTTTGTAAGCAACCACCTAAGCGGCGACAGTGCATGTGTATGTGTTGGTGGACAAGGAGACACGGAACGACCAAGTAGCAGAAAATTCTGGAAAAGACGTTTTCGTAAATCGACTCGGCGACACATTGATGTGTGTGCGCTAGACGACACGAAGCGACGAAGCAGCAGAAAAATTCTGGAAAAGACGTGTTCGTAAATCGACTCGGAGACACATTGATGTGTGTGTGTACGCAAGACGACACGAAGCGACGAAGCAGCAAGAAAGGCTGGAAAAGAGAAAAGTAGATTGACGATCTATTGTTGTCGACAGTCCAAGCGTCAGGAAAAGGTTGCGCTGGAGTTACGTTAGACTGGAAATTTGCGGAAGCTGATCTGTTAGAAGACGTGTGCGAGCAGTGGCAAGCACCTAAAGGCAGAAGCGAGCGGTGCAAATCAGAAACGTAAAGCGAATCTGGTACAAAGGGACGGAAAAATTGGAAGTCGAAAGGAAGACAGTCAAGAAGTATTTTTTGGACGTCGTCGGCAAGCAAGTGCCGAGCAACGACGAGGAGGCGAGTGAAGCAGATCTTCGGGAAGGCGTCGGCAAGCATGAGCCGAGCAACAACAAGAGGCGAGTGAAGCAGATCTTCAGGGAAGGAGTCGGCATGCAAGTGCCCAGCAACAACGAGGAGGCGAGCGAAGCAGTGTTTCCGGTGAGCGTCGGCAAGCAAGTGCCGAGCAACAACGAGGAGGCGAGCGAAGCAGTGTTTCCGGTGAGCGTCGGCAAGCAAGTGCCGAGCAACGACAAGGAGGCGAGGAAGGCAGATCTTCGGGAAGGCGTCGGCAAGCAAGTGTCGAGCAACGACAAGAGGCGAGGGAAGCAGATCTTCAGGGAAGGAGTCGGCAAGAAAGTGCCGAGCAACGACAAGCAGGCGAGCGAAGCAGTGTTTCCGGTGAGCGTCGGCAAGCAAGTGCCGAGCAACGACAAGCAGACGAGAGAAGCATTCTGAAGTACGGTAGATAAGTTATTGCATGAATTAAAGATTAATGATAATAATTAACTGTTTAACCCTTAATTAATTCGATAAGTTATTGTTAAATTTTATTACATTAACCTTTTGATTCTGGATAATTAACGTAATCGATACACAAAATGCTACTAGAAGAAATAATGTTAATGCGAGTTGCAGATTTGCGCTCGAAGCTATCCGAACTAAATTTGACTAGGACTGGTAGAAAACGCGATTTACAGGATAGACTTCTTGCTCACTTCGGCATTCGGGATGATGATGATGATAGTGGTTCGGATGGAGAAGACTCGGTAGTTACCGCAAACGAGTTTCCAGAGAGGGCCATGCCACAAACCAGATCTTTGTTTACCCTGAAAAACGTAGAGGGTAGTGTTTCCACTTTCTCAGGAACAAATAGCCCAGATGTAGAGCAGTGGGTACAGGAGTTACAAGAATGTTCGGTTACCGTGCAGTGGAGCACGCTTCAGTTGTTTATCTATGCCAAAATTATTTGTGCGCAGTCAGAAAAATATTAGGGACTGGGATTCACTAAAGGAGTCATTGAGGCAGAAGTTTACAGTTAAAATATATTCTGCGGAAGTACATAGGAAGCTAGGACAACGTATGCAAAAGAAGGGAGAAACGTTATATGAATTTCTATACGCTTTGATGGAAATAGCTAAGCCAGTGACACTGGATGAAGAAAGTTTGGTAGAATACTTCGTGAAGGGCGTACCAGATATAAAGATAAACAAAATTATGTTGTATCAGGCTAAAACAATCAAAGAGTTGAAGGTGCAGATAGAAGTGTATCAAAAAGTTCGTACTTCGAGTAAGGTACCGACTAAGTATAAAACCCGTGTTGGTGATACTGATAGCCGGAAAGTGTTGAACCAAAAAGAGAATCAGTACGAAAATGTTTCAAGTGTGGTGATACTTCTCACTTGAAGAAAGATTGCAAGAAAAGGGATTTCGATTGTTATCGATGTGGTCAGGCAGGACATCGTGCATCAGAATGCAAGGTAGAGTTGGTTGCTAAGGGTGAGAAAGGTGCCAACATTGTTCATGAGGGAACGACAGGGGCAAAGTCGAAAAGTGAGTTTACAGCGTCCGGTCTCGAACTTAAAAATGTTGTGCATCCTGTGTTCATTTTTAAAGGCCTAGTAGACACTGGGGCTGATCTCTGTCTGATGCGTCGACGTGTTTTCCTTAACATGGGTAATGAGATACTGACAGGCAAAGGAAAACGTTTGACAGGAATAGGAGAAAGCCTGGTACTGACTTTTGGGAGTTTTACTATACCAGTGCACATTGACGGAATCCCAATGAATGTCGAATTCCACGTAGTAGCTGACGAGGACATGGGTTTTGACGCAATTCTAGGCAGAACGATTTTAGATACCGTCGATATGAATGTGACTAAGGGCGGCACTGAGTTCGTGCCCAGGCCTAGTAGACACTGGGGCTGATCTCTGTCTGATGCGTCGACGTGTTTTCCTTAACATGGGTAATGAGATACTGACAGGCAAAGGAAAACGTTTGACAGGAATAGGAGAAAGCCTGGTACTGACTTTTGGGAGTTTTACTATACCAGTGCACATTGACGGAATCCCAATGAATGTCGAATTCCACGTAGTAGCTGACGAGGACATGGGTTTTGACGCAATTCTAGGCAGAACGATTTTAGATACCGTCGATATGAATGTGACTAAGGGCGGCACTGAGTTCGTGCTGAGGACTGAAATGAAAAGCCAGAATAAATACCACATAGAGGACAGCTCATGCAGCGATTTATTGTCAGAGTTCAGGAACATCTGTTCAGAACAGGTGGATGTGTGCTCTAAGGTAGATTTGTCTCATTTAGGCCAGTTACAGCAGTTGGAGGTGAAGAAGCTAGTAGAAGATTACGCACCCATTCGCAACGCTAATGCGCCAGTGGAGATGAAGATCATCTTGAGAGATGAGGTTCCAGTATACCAACATCCACGTCGTTTCCCAGTTTGTGAGCAGCACACGATAGACGAACAAGTTAAAGAGTGGCTAGTTGAGAAAATCATACAGCCGAGTACCTCGGAGTATGCATCTCCAGTGGTTTTGGTAGCGAAGAAAAATGGAAAGAAACGCCTATGCTGCGACTATCGGAAACTGAATGAAAAGATAATAAGAGACAATTTTCCAATGGCTCATATGGAGAGTGTGTTAGACAAGCTTCAGCGTTCCATGGTCTTTACGACATTGGATTTGAAAGACGGCTTTTTTCATGTTTCAGTTGAAGCAGGGTCTCGAAAATATACTTCATTTGTTACGCAAAGTGGGCAGTATGAATTCTTATATGTTCCATTCGGCATATCGAATTCACCCGCCGTTTTCACCAGGTTTATAATGGCAGTTTTTAGGGAGCTTGTAGCGAGCAATGTTGTCGTAATTTATATGGATGATGTCATAATACTGAGCCAAGATAATGAAGAAGGTCTTCGGAAATTACAAAGGGTATTAGAGGTAGCTGCAGAAAATGGTTTGCGTATCAATTGGGGAAAATGCCAAATATTGCAGAGGAAAGTGAGTTTTCTGGGATACATTATTCAGGATGGAACAATAACACCAGGAGCTGAGAAGATTCAGTCTGTGAAAAAATTTTCCCATACCACGAGATAAGAAAGATATCCAAAGATTTTTAGGTTTAACTTCATATTTTAGAAAATTCATAAACGGGTACGCTACAATCGCCAGGCCTTTATCGAATTTACTGAGAAATGAGTCAAAGTACGAGTTTGGAGAAAAACAGCAAGTGGCTTTCGAAAAGCTTAAGTTGGCATTGATTAGCGAGCCAGTATTGAAACTTTACGATCCCAATTTAGCAACTGAAATCCACACTGACGCGTCCAAGTACGGTTTCGGAGCAGTCTTATTGCAAAAGGATCCTGTAGACAGTATGTTTCACCCTGTTCAATATATGAGTCGGAAAACAACACCGTTTGAGGAGAAATACGACTCTTATGAGTTAGAAGTATTGGCGATCATAGGAGCTCTAGTTAAGTGGCGTATTTATGTGTTGGGTATTAATTTTACCATCGTAACGGACTGTAATGCTTTCAGGATGACCATGAATAAGAAGGAAGTTCCACTAAGAGTAGCTCGTTGGGCATTATATTTGCAGGACTTCAATTATAAGATAGAGCACCGTTCGGGGTTGAAAATGAAGCATGCCGATGCGTTAAGTCGAGTCTCTTGTAACTTTTTTACAGATGCATTAGCACATCGATTGAAGACAGCTCAATTGAATGACGATTGGATAAAGGCAGTTAGGAGCCTAGTAGGCAATGAAGGTTATGAAGATTTTTATATACAGAACGATATTCTTATGAAGGATCAGAAACGAAATCATTTCGAACGCGCATAGTCAAGGGCACTTTTCAGCTAAGAAGACGATAGATTTAATAGAAAAGTCAAACTTTATTCCGAAGCTAAAAGATAAGGTCAACCGAATCATTAATGGTTGTGTTAGGTGCATTATAGTTAATGCAAAGTCAGGGAAAACGGAAGGGTTTTTGACATCTATAGACAAGGGAAACTTGCCATTTGTAACTTACCATGTCGATCATGTCGGACCCATGGAACTAACTAATAAGCGTTATAACCACATTTTAGTTGTAGTGGACGGGTTTTCTAAATATGTTTGGCTCTACCCAACTCGTAGCACTGGGGTAGATGAGGTCTTGAACAGTTTGGAAAAGCAAGCAATAAACTTTGGAAATCCTCACCGTATTGTTTCAGATAGGGGCACTGCGTTTACGTCACACGCATTTAGAGAGTACTGCGAATCGAACAATATACAACACCTACTGATTGAAACCGGTGTGCCACGCGGGAACGGACAGGTTGAGAGGCTGCATAAGCTGGTTGTACCCATGTTGTCAAAGTTTAGTTATGACAGTCCAGCTGCCTGGTATAAGTACGTAGGGAAGGTCCAGCAGATCATTAATAGTACTGAGCCCAGAAGCACCAAAGTCACTCCATTCAAGCTACTAACAGGAGTAGATATGCGTTTATCTGATAGCAGTGAGCTGAGGGAGCTAATCAACGAATTTTTCCTGAAGGAATTAGATCAAGAGCGTGAACAGATTCGTAGTGAAGCCCGAGAAAACATTAGGAAACTGCAAGAAGAAAATAAACGTGATTTTGACCTGAAACGTAAGAAAGAAAAGGAGTATAAAGTAAACGATTTAGTTGCCATTAAGAGGACCCAATACGGAGTGGGCCTAAAGCTTAAAGGAAAATTCTTAGGACCGTATAAAGTGGTTGCTACCAAGGAACATGGGCGTTATGAAGTAGAGAGAATTGGAGATACGGAAGGTCCTTTTAGAACGTCGACGGTGTCAGAATACATGAAGCCATGGCCAGGTCCATTCGAGGCGAATGTTCCGTCAGGAGGGCCGAATGTAGGATTTGAATCAGGCGGGCAATCAGGAAAGGGGCACACTAGAAGTGGTGCAAGCTATATGGCAGCCCTCTGATCAACCGACGAGAAAGAGTCATCGATAAACATGCTGAGGGTCGTTGTGAGCAGGGAGTCGTTCGTGTCGTGTCGCTGAGAGAAGAAGTAAAAATACAGAAGTCCACACAAAATACTTTTACGAGAACTAATTTAAGCACAAATTGTATCACGCTTGAAACCTATCCTTAAATACATTTAAATAAACACTGGAATATTATAATTTTCCTACATACATATTGAAGATTAATACAGACTACGTCTTTTCTTGTCGGAATCAACCTCTTGGAAACATTCCAGCGACATTACACCACCCTCCGACAAAACAACGGCCATTCGGTAACTTTGAGAGTTCAAAATCAAGATTGGGAAATTGATTGTCGTTGGGTTTTGCCATATTATTTAACATATAAAAGCGCAAATAAACGAAGAGGTTTTTTTTTTTAGTTCAATCTATTTGTCTTCATTATTTAAATATTTAATTTGGTTTTTTGCTCTCATATTGCAATGTTTGCTTCGAGTTTGCTGGCAAATTATATAAAATTGATATACAGTATATAGATGTGCCTGTTCATACAACGAATATGTTACAGAACAATTTGCAGCTCCAGGTCCTATGCTCTCAGGGCCTGTGCTCTCAGTAGGACCTGAGAGAGTAAGAGAGAGCACGGCCATGGTGCAACAATAACTCTTTGCCAGTCCTTTGCCAAACGTCGTCGAAAGAGGTTGTGTAGCGCACGACTTTTTCCTGTCTTTTCTGTCTTCTTCTTCCTCACAAATAAAATTCTTTCTATTACTATTAATATTGTTTTTAAATTTGTTTTTATTTTCTTTAACATTTTTCTGAATTACGAATTAAATGTCAGTATTTGTTTTTCATTATTTCGATTTATTATTATTCATATTTATTTATTGGCGAAAAAATGTTCATTATATGGATATTATAATATATTATTTTTATTAATTTTCATGAATATAAATAAAATATGGTTTTCAAAACATGTTGTCTTTACGGTGGTCGGCACGGAAGGCGTCGCCATCTGCTGCTGTTGATATTCAGACACATTACCTTGCCAATAAAATATTGCGGAGCCCAGGATATGCCTGGGCAAGAGCGACCCCAGCCGAAGAAGTGCATTTAATTAACTTTAAACCAAA
The DNA here is from genome assembly GCA_035043285.1 of Drosophila subsilvestris. Taxonomy (NCBI): domain Eukaryota; kingdom Metazoa; phylum Arthropoda; class Insecta; order Diptera; family Drosophilidae; genus Drosophila; species Drosophila subsilvestris. The sequence continues at coordinate 125,960 of JAWNNB010000091.1, read as the reverse complement.
CCAAGCAGCTGTCTGAGCAGTGTAACCGTACGGAATGCAGTGCACACCTCTGATCACACCACATGGCCGCTAGAAAAAAATATGACATTTGTTTGCCAGCAAACAGTTTTTGGATCTAGGCCGTAACTAGGCCGTACCCAGTGCTTAAGCAACCAGCTACTGTCAAAGCCTAGTAATCAGATCCGAAAAAACACCTAGCGTACAGAATCAGGGTTGATATTCGTATGAAACCGAGAAGAAATTTTTTCGGTCGAAAACTGTTTTCTAGGCTCTGTACGGAAAAAGAATGGGCAGTATATACTAGAAAAGTATCCAAAGGTATTTGCTGGAATTGCTGGTATGTTTCTACCCCCTCTAAAGTTATATCAATTTGATATAATTTTCAGCAAACTCGAAGCAAAAATTGCAATATGAGAACAAAACACCAAATGAAATATTTAAATAATGAAGACAAATATAATCGAATTAATGCAGCTTTATATGAAGGACAATTATATGGATATTATAATTTATTATTTTTATTAATTTTCATGAAGATAAATAAAATATAGTTTTCAAAACATGTTGTCTTCACGGTGGTAGGCACGGGAGTCGTCGCCATCTGCTGCTGCTGATATTCAGACACATTACCTTGCCAATAAAATAATGCGGAGCCCAGGATATGCCCGGGCAAATTTTTCTGTAACACATTCGTTGTATGAACTGGCACATCTATATACTGTATGGTTACCACAAATACAGTATACCCCTTAACTCTTTTTGAGTACGGGTATAAAAACGCTACCTCTGAAAAAAGCATAAGAAAATATCAATTTAAAAAAATAAAAAAAAATAAAAGTTTTTCTCTTAAAAAAATTATAATTCTTAAATAGAAATAAAAGCTCCCAATCTATCAGAAAAAGTCGGTTGGGTTCGCAGCGGAAACAAAATGTTCAGAAAGTGATCCGAGCGAAGCGTTTGCTGAGTTTATACAACGCTGAGTCGACCTTCCTTGACTTTCGTCTATGAGATGCTCGATAACAATTTGATCTGAATTTATTTGGCCTTTGTTTTGAGAGATTGCATGTAAGTAAGAACTTAAGCTCATGAGTAAATCAATAAACATCTGCATTTCTCTGATGGTCGCCAGTGTGAAAGGCTATATTTAACTCTAAAATATTATTATTATTATAAGCTTATGTTCTTATATCATTGAATCGCCCCTCCTCGACTTTCGTCTGTGAGATACTCGATATCAATTTTATCTGCATTTATTTGGCCTTTTTATCCACGTACTCAAAAAGAATTAAGGGGTATAAAAGTGGATGTGTGTAACGGAGAGAAGGAACATTTTCCGACCCCATAAAGTATATATATTCTTGATGAGCATCAATAGCCGAGTCGATGGAGCCATGTCTGTCTGTCCTTTCCGTCTGTCCGTCTTGTTTGACGCCTGGTTCTCAGAGACTATAAGAGCTAGAGCAACAAAATTTTGTTTTCAGACTCATGTGATATCACTCTGAATCAAGTTTTTTTTCCAAATTTTTCAACGCCCCCCACCGCTTTCTCAAATGAAGAAAATCTGTGGCATTCGCAATTTTTAAGATACGATAAAACGCAGCATCGTAGAGAATGAACATATCTACGAGATTGCCAAATCTGGTACAGATCGGATCATGATTATAGCCAGAATGAAGAAATTAATTTTCAGTTGCTTCCCCCACCTCCTCTGGCGCTGCTGACGCTATTCATTCTCTTTCTCGATCGCACACACTCTGCCCTGTGCAATGCGCGAGCATCCCCTCGCGGAGGAGATGTAGAATATAAATGGTAGATGTAGAATATCTGTTCTACATGTATAATCTACATTTTAGATGTAGATGTAGTTAACAAATGTAGCAAAAAAATGTTTAAATGTAAAATTTTAAAATTTCTATTTAAGTTTCAATCATAAGCTCAAAAATTTATATACTGACTGAGTACGGGTATAAAAGTAGAGTCTAGAAGCGACTCACGTTCCTTCTCGTTTTGTCTTGACCTTGCATAACGTAGTTAAAAAAAATTTTGATCGTTTAACGTTGGGGTCCGCCTGTTTAATTACACATCTCCTCAAACACCACATAGTATGTACAATAATCCAAGAGTAAATATTTTTTGAAAACAATTTTTTGTTTACAAAAACTTATTTTTACTGTAGACAGAAAAATCTACTATAGTTATGTCAGATAGCTTAAATACTTATAAAATGTTGGATTGTTTATAGACTGACGGATGGACCAACGAACGGACAGACGGAAATGACTATTCAGACACAGTTCGTTTGTTAATTAAAACCATATGACATTAGACTTTGCTAGCATTGCTCTGACAGGAAACAAATATCAAAGCAGAAACCGCAAAATTATTGTTCGTACCTTCTCTAGACACGCATATGACGCATATATTTTTCTCGCTCTGACTGCAGGCATTTCCCATAAGACTAATTTTGTTTTTGCAGCTAGTCGTTTAGCAAAGTCTTATGTCCCAACACCATTTTCACGTTTTCACGCATTTGAAAGAGGAACATGGTACAGAGATACATCTACAGAGTGATGATATACCTTTATACTCCACAAATACAGGGTATCAATACCTGAAAATTGATTGGTTTCTTATGCCATGCTGATGATATTTCTCATTATTACCTGCTCTTAGTCAAGAGTAACACCAAAGTGTGAATTCAGGGCGGAGTCACAAAAAACTCGCTTACATAAATCTTAGGGAAACTCAACCGTTTAACCAAGACTAAAATTAATATAATCTGACTTTAGTTAGGGTCGAAACACCGAAGATTTGAAACGATTTTATATCAGATAAGGAGCGAGAAATTGTGTAAAGTCTTTTAAGGTATTCAGCTCTAAGTAACGATGTTCTTTAAAAGCCTATGGAAACAATCAAAATAGCTGCATAATGGGCCGATATTGCTTATTTAGTATAGATAATATCTTGAGTAATAACAATATATCTAAATCGAATTTCCAATCAAATCCTCTGAGCGAAGATAACATAGCTGCAACTGCGAATGCAGAAAAAATAATAACAAAGAGTATGTATATCCTTTATATATTTGTATAATCTTGCATTAAAAATCACTCCATAAAGTATGTATATACATATGTATATAGTGTGTACATATATACATACGTATATTCTTGATCAGCTTGAATATATGAGTCGACAAAGCAATGTCAGAATGTTTCGTTGCAATCTAATTGCAGGTTAAAGGCTACTCTAATCTCACCTACTCAAGAATTGTAAAGTAACATAGAACTAAAAAAAAGAAACCGCATGAAAACTTTGCAAATGAATAAAGTTGATACATCGGAATCGACCAGATTGGCTCCACTATATCATACATCTCCCATAGGAAAGTTCGGTAAAAGCATTTTATGAAATTAGCCTTTTTTAACTTTGCTATAAAAAGAATGATAATATGAGAGAAAAAGCCACTGTTTTTTGCAGTGAGTAAGTCAGCAAAGTCTGTCAAATGGCAGGAGAAACAAGTTTTTGTTCATGGTCGTATTGTATGTACATATGTAGTAAATTATACGTATATCATCAACTTGAAACATAAACCTTCGAAGACCTAAACGTCATTCAATAAGTAGTCTGAATATCCGTTATAATCTAATTAAAAAGGAACATGCGCTGCACAAAAGAAACCTCAAATTCGACAAAATTTTACTGCAATAAGACCCGTCAAACACGAAGTAGCAAGGTAGGTGCGCTGGTAGCAAGGTGAAGTTGCTTATCTAGACTCATCCGCCAGAACCATTATTGCTGGTTTCTCTATTCTCATATCGAAACATTATACCATTATAAACTGTTATAACCTTGCTCAGTCAGTATATAAATATCTGAGTTTATTATTTGTGTCCAATTTTAAAATATTATATATTTAAAATTTGTTTTCCTACATCTACAATAAAGATTCTACATCTTCTTCGCGAAGGTCGCGCATTGTATAGGGCATAGTGTGTGCGAGCGAGAAACAGAATAAGTAGCGTCTGCAGCTCTGAAGGGATTGGGGGAGCCACTGAAAATGAATTGATTAATTCTGGCTATAATAATGATCCGATCTGAACCAGCCTGAGTAATCTGGTAGTTATGGTCATTCTCTACGATACTGCGTTTTTAGTTGTCTTTTATCTTTAAAATTTTGGCTGCCACAGATTTTCGTTCTTTGTGATGGCGGAAGGGGGCGGGGCGAAATTTCGATATACACTTATAGCAGTGTAATATCACATGAGCCTGGGAACAAAATTTGGATGTTCTAGCTCTTATAGTCTCTGAGAAATAGGCGACAAAGACGACGAGACTGACGGACGGACGGACAGACAGGCTTGGCTATATCGACTCGGCTATTGATGCTGATCAAGAATATATATACTTTATGGGATCGAAAACGGTTCCTTCTCTGCGTTACACACATACAATTTTACCAAACATCTCATATAAATGGTTTATAAAAATGTTACTTTTGCTTAAGATTTTCTTTCTTCTAAGATTCGTTGCAGAACCAATATTTTATAATTATTATATAATTATATTATATAATTTCTGAATTGCAGGAGGAAATGATTCCTTGAACTTGTTTAACCCTATAAATAGTAAAGAGATTGAAGCCCATGAAAACTTGTTTGGGGACTGTGGACAACCTAGCTTCCCTTTTACTTGCAACTCCATGACCTCATCGTATTTTCAGTATAAACCACAAATTGCTGTACCTCTTAATTGGCTCAACATAATAACTGTGCAAGGTATATTATTGATTGTTCTCCTACCACATTTACTTACTTAACGCTTAAAAAATTAACAGGAAAACAATTTAAAAAAAAATGTGTCGACAGAAAACCACGGCAAGCATACAGTGCAAAACAGCTAGACCGACTTGAACATGAGTTTAAGCTTGATAAATATTTGAGCGTTAACAAACGTATAGAACTATCTCAAACATTACTTTTGACGGAGGCTCAAATAAAAACATGGTTTCAAAATCGTAGAACAAAGTGGAAGAAACAACTAACATCACGCCTAAAACCTTTGAAAAGTCCAGGACTATGCAATATTACCATTAATATCCCAAATGATATAACACAAGTACCTTATTCATCATATGAACAGGCTACTCGTATATATACTGCACGTCAAGTCTGCCTTATTAAATCTGAAATAAACTCCTATGGCAAACAAAAAAAATAAAATATTAAAAATAATATGCTTTACAAAACCAATAATTTTTTAGCTTACGAGTGACAATGTGGGGTGTGTTGCTCGTCTCTCTGTTCGCTCTAGCTAGACTATTTGTACCTAAATGTAAGAAGGAATGCTCCAGCTGGCCCACTGAAGAAGCAGCGGTTGGCGACAGCAGAGAAGCAGCAGCAGTAGAAGGAACATCAGCAGGAGAGCAATAGTAGAGGAGTCAGTTACAAAAGGTAAGTCGTAGTGTCAACAGCAAAATCAGCCAGCAGTATAAAATATCGGGAGAGATCAATCCTTATATTAAACTTTGGTAAATCCTGAGATAAATCCCTAAATTAATCCGACATTAGCCCTTAGAAGTTATTATGATTCTTTGTGAACAACGCATAAATATAAAGTAGCAATACTGTAGCGTTAGGAATATGTATATAAAATCAACTAAACTAAAGTGATTATTCTTACAATTACCCCGTAAACGGTAATTTAATATTTTATCAATAACGCTATATGGAATTAAAAATTGATGGACGAAATCCATTACTGATCGCTGATCAAGTTTTCCTGGTGACCGCGCCCAAGGATACATATAGAAGTTTAGTGGTATAATGGTTGGTGAACTTTTTAGACCATCTTTTGATAAAGCCAAGGACTCTTCTGGCTTTATTCGAAATATCGGATATCTGGGAGTTATAACACAGATTAGGTACAAAGATAATTCCCAAGTCAGTAATTTTGTAAAGGCGTTTTAAGGAGCAGTTATGGATAGTGTAGTCGAAAAGGCTTCCTGCGATGGAATGTCATGACTATACATACATTTGAAAATGATAAGGGGAAGAATGTTTATTAAACACCAGTTGTTGAGGACTTCAAGATCGGATTTGAGACATAAAGGGGACACGGGGTCGCCATAGGATAAAGATAACTCACATCGTCCGCATACAAAGGTACTCGGGAATGGTTTAAGACTTGGAAAAGATCATTGATGAACAAATTAAACAACAGAGGGCCAAGATGGCTACCTTGAGGTACTCCCGTCGTTTCAAAAATAGGCTTAGAGAGAGAGGTATTAAAACAGACACGCTGAGAACGATTGCAAAGGTAGGCATTAATCTAGCAAATATTTCTAGACGGAAACCCAGGAGAGATACTTTATGGATAAGGAGCCTTACTAAAGTCAGTATAAACTGCTTTGCGAAACCCGCATGCACGAAGGGAGAGAATTCAAGGAGGTTAGAAGAAATAGAGCTGAGAAGTAATAATTTTTTCGAAGAGTTTGGGAATGGCAGATAAATTGGAAATCCCACGGTAAGTAAAAACATCCGTTTTATACCCCTTTTATGAATGGGAATAATTTATGACGGTGGGAAAATAGCCAAGCTCGAGAGATAGGTTAATTAATTTAAGGAGGGGCACACAAAGAGAATCTGCACAAAGTTTAAGAACATAACTGGGAACCATATTGGGGTCAGTAGAAAAAGAAAATGTACATGATTTTAAATTAATTAAGAGTCCATTATTGTAGATGAAAGGGGGATAGATATAGTTAGAACTATTCATGGGAAAAGGATATGATTGCTTGGGACAAAATTTATCAGATGAAGCCAGAAGAGAGAGATGGTTATTAGAGGGAACAGAGTAGAAGAGTTAAAAAAAAGCAAATATATTAGCAATTTGACAATGTTTATCGGCCTTGCTGTCATTAAAGGAAAAAATATGACGTTCAATTGAGAAGAGTTACGTTTGGAGTTCACAAAGTTAAGTTTACATTTAGACAGGTTCTTATTATAACATTTTTTATTAAATAAAAATATGTACTCTTAGCGATTGAATCATTAGAAAAGTCCGATTGCGAACCAGTTCTTTTAAACCTTTTATACCAGAAAGATATATTCCGAATGTTTATCAAATGCGGGGGGAACCAAATATGGCTACTAAGATAACGCGATGGTGAAATTAAAGGTACATATGTAGGTATTAAATATATTGAACAATGAACAAAAAAATGCGTTTGTAGCCGGCTCAATTACATGAAAGTGGTCGAGAAATAACACATCGATCTGAGAAAGTGCAAGATTCAAGCAAGTAAAATCTTCTTTCCTGAAGCAAAAGATAAAAGGTTGCTTTATGAGAAGTTTGATGGGATCAGAGGAGGGCAACTGCACGGAAATGTCAAGTTTGTGATGATAAGGGTCCTTTCGAAAAAATAGAGTAGATCCTCTGCAGACCAGGGTACTCGATAATTCGGAATTAAACACGAGATCTAGAAACGTACCCAAGTTATTGGATATAGCATTAACCTGACCAGCGATGTATCCGACAATAAATCAACAAGACCATTAGATATTAGGAATGTTAAAATCACCAAGCACAATAAGACGATCAGTATCATTAAGTTGAGACGAAACAAACTGAGGGAACAGAGGGAAAACGTGAAGGAAGGACAGCGGCCAATAAATCGTAACAACAATAATTTCAATGTTACTTTGCTCTTCGACGTAAAAGAGTTAGGAAGTTATGTCCGAACGAACAGCAATCAGGCCACCACGTACCTACATATATATATTTTAAATTTGTCAATGCGAATCTCGGAGTCAGAAACAGCCAGGTTTCTGCGATTTCATTAGTCTCGAAAGATGCACTGTCAGAATATAACTTTTTAAGATTACTGCACAAGCCACGATCATTCTGTTAGGTCATCTTTAGAGAATGTATGTTGCGGGCAGAAAGAGGGGTCGAGGAGACTACTGACATTTTCGTCATGAACAAGAATTTTGAAGGCAGAATACAATATCTGAGGAATTATCAATGTTAAGTTAAGAAAAGATAAACTTCCTGACCAAAACATCCGTATCCGAAGCCATAGATGTAGGGAAGATAGAACTATTAGGTATAAGTGGCGTAGCAGATTTAATCCGAGGTGCAGAATCAGCTGATAATGAGTCATATTCAGAGTTGACGATGGATGCCAAGGTACAATGCGTTCAACTCTACGAACTCACTGAGCAAGATGGGCAACCCTCCATATCTGCAGGCGATTATAGGCAGCAACTTTGACGGAAGACTACTGAACTTTGACTCGGCGGCTGGCATGCAATCCCACCGTATTTCGGCAGGCGTTTCCCAAGGATCAGTGTTGGGCGCACTACTATGGAACAGAGTGTACGATGGAGTTATGCGGCTGACACTACCAACCGGCTGTCAGCTCACGTAGCCCTCTCAGTGGTAGCCAAGCACCTACACGTAGCAAAGTCTAACTGTAATGAGGCCATACAGCTTATCTCAGATTGGCTTCTGTCTGTAGGACTTGAGCTAGCAGCTCATAAAATGGAGGCAGTGCTAGTAAAAACCCGTTTGATCGTGGAAACTGCGCACATAAGGATAGGGGAGCAAACCATAGCGTCAAGACGAACTATTCGTTATCTTAGCGTCATTATAGACACCAGGCTCTGCTTTTGGGAGCACCTTAGCTAAGTGCAGGAGAAAGCGGAAAACACAAATCGCGCCCCGTTTCGAATGCTGTTCAACTCTCCAGGACCGAGACAGGAGAGGAGAGTTTTGCTTACCAGTGTCATTCGTTTGGCTATCACATACGCTGCATCAATCTGGGCGGATGGCATTAAGGTACCCAGCTACGACAGAGCCGTAAAATGTATCCACGGCCTCTGTTTTTATTTAGATATGCCGTAGCTTTCGAAACATATCCGACGACGCTGCCCTAGTCGACCAATCGACCTTCTGGTTATCGATGAGGAGACGGTGGTAGAAGCTATCCGTTCAGAAGGCAAAAGAAAGACGGCGCGGAAGAATGCCAGAGAGGAGCCTACGAGAATACTGCTGAAAATGACCGGTGGACCTACCGTCTCATCCCCGATATCGGAGCCTGGATCAACAGGAAGCACGGCGCTGTCAACTTTCATACCAAAAAGCTCCTCAGTGGACGTGGCTGCTTTAGCCAGTACCTGTAGAAATTCAGCCATGGGAACTTGTCACTCTTCAGGTGGTGCGGTAGCACTGCAGAAGATGACGAGCATAAAATTTTGTTCAGCATCAGGAGCGAGCTATGGCGATTAGCAGGTGGGGAACTCACGTTAATCTCTGTAACTGCACACAAATTTTCTCTTAAAAAATTAAGTGATTTGAATGGAAGAAAAATAAAAAAAACACACACAATACTAGAAGCATTGAAAAACTGCCAAGTACCGCCGTATTTGCAGACAATCATCGCTGACTATCTTTGAGATCGAGTGCTCATATTTGAGACACCATATTCATATTCGTGAGCACCAAATCACTGGAGGTGTTCCAAGGATCGGTACTCGGAGCGTTGCTGTGGAACATCATGTATGATGGAATCCTATAGATGGATATACCAATAGGTATTTTCCGACGACATTGCAATAGTCGCACACAAAGAAGAGGCAGAAGGAAGATAGTTAAGACAGCCACAATCTAATTAGGTGAATCCACTATTAGCTCCTGTCTAATCCTGAAGTACCTGCGGCTGGGGGTCATGATCGACCATAGGCTTAGCTTTATGCACCAAAAATCGTATGCAAGCAGCAAAGCTAGCAAGACGACAGTTGCCCTATCTCGCATAATGGCAAACACGCGAGGGCCGAAACAGCCGAGATGGCAGCTCCTAGCGAGCGTGGTCAGTTCAACGCTAAAATATGCGGAACCAATATTGCCGATGCATTAAAGCACAAAACATATGCCCGAGAATGCAAAGCAGTCCAGAAAGTGTACGCACTAAGAGTATGCTGTGCATATCGCATATCTGCTACCCCACTAATGGTAGCAGAAAATTGATTGGTTTGTTATGCTCTTAGTCAAGAGTAACACCAAAGTGTGAATTCAGGGCGGAGTCACAAAAAACTCGCTTACATAAATCTTAAGGAAACTCAACCGTTTAACCAAGACTAATAAATTAATTAATTAATTAATTAATGGACTGCCCTTTTCGCCATGCAAGGCAGTGCCTTTTATAAATAGTGGCAGCCATCGATTGTTCCCACAGATATCTTACATAAGTTCTTAATGTTACTGAGAGTCGTATTTATTCTTGAATTCTGACTTATTGTTCGGTAACAGAGGGTTACCTAACCATCAGCCCTCCAGACAGTGTCCAATCTCCAGGTAAGGTGATCGCTGTGCACCGGTACCGTGGGAAAGGAATGTACTTTTCGGGATATTGCTTTATTTCATATTATTTCGGATACTTATTGCGTAAGCCGTTCTCCTGTCTTTTGGCATGTGCTCAGTTTTGTTGCTGGGTGTTGATCTCGTCATTTGGGAGCTTTGGTTACTTAGGGTTCGCTGTGGTGGTCAGCGTTCTACGGCCTGTGCTGCGTCTTTGAATTCATTGTTGTTGATATTGTTGCAATATAATAGTAGCACTGTAACTATGCAGGGAAATAGCATTTAAGTAACATGTAGCGCGCGTTGGCATCTCCCGCTAATCGATATAAGCACTGGAGATACCCATATTATATAAGATAATACATCGTGGAAGAACTATCGATTAGTCAAGTGGCGGAGCGGGATATCGAGGCCGGCACTTTTTGAGAGAACGAGCATCGAGAGGAGTGTTGAGCGGAATAAAAACAGACACCCTTAAACAGCCCGATTAAATAAAGTCCCAGTTGAAACACGTGGAGAGGGGCCGCCAGCAGCAGACATGTGCGAGAGTGAGACGGAAGACGAGTTGTTCCAGAACAATCCAGATTCAACAAGAAACGACGTCAGACAGTATTATAACGGAGAGGAAAAAGGAGAGACCGATAATGCAGAGTCGCCCATCGCATCGCCGACAAACAACAGCACGCCAGAAACACAAAAGGGACTACGAAACGCCACGGATCGAGCAGGCGACATCGAGGTCTTGAAACTACAAATCGAGTTGCTGAAGCTACAAAAGGGAAGAGAGAGAGAGAGAACACAGTGGAGAGTGCAGCAACGGCTGTCAACAATGAGTCTAGCCTTGCGCTGCTTAATGTTGCGAAAGGCATGTTGCCAAACTACCACGGCAACACCTCTGGCAACAAACGGCTTGGATCGCGCAGTTTAGAGCAACGGCAAAGATAAACAAACTGTCGTATGAGAATTTGCTGCAGCTCTGCAGCTATTACAACGACAAGATGGTACTAGCGTCCGCATAGCCATTGACGCCGTTGAGGGTATTCCGGACGAGACGCTGCGCCGTCAAGCCCACATGCAGTGTTTCGTCGCGCCATACCAGCTGCTAAGGGCCTTCGAGAAAGTCATGTTACCGAAGAAGTACGCGTCACCAGGAGCAAGGAGAAACACGGGAGAATCTTCGACACCGGTCCGATGCTACAACTGCAACTCGTTGGGCCACATGGCAGGGGATTGCCGCAAGCCCAAGCGCGAAAGGGGAGCATGCTACGGATGCGGTAGCACGAACCACCAGGTAGCACATTGCGGTGAGCGTAAAGATAAGGTACATAACGAATACATACGTAAATTTAACATATTTATTAAGGATTTTAGTAACATATGTTTGTCCTTAGATTGCCTCATCGACTCAGGGAGCAGCGTGCCTCTCAAGGGGACACAATATTAATCAAATAGAATTAAGTTCATATCACAGCCAAGAAACGGAAAATAACGTGACAAAAGTACAAGAAGGAAAGTTCAGTTTATGTAATTTTGAATATGGCAATGAAATGAAGAAGCCTACATATGTGTTTGGTTACGCAGCTAAATACATAGATTCTAGACAGTGGTGCAGCATTAGAGTAAATCCTTATTATTGTTCGTTGTTTGCACTGCCCACTGTATTAAATTGTCATCTACCTACAAACATATGTAAACATTCATGCTCCCGCACCGCAGCATGCCTATGCAGGCGTTCTCTCGCTTCTTCATCTCGCACCTTTCTTTCTTTCGCCTTCGCTATCACTCTCTCTCTGTCTATCAATCGCTCATACTCGGCTAAGCAGCAGCCCGAGCTTCTTTCGCTTCTTTCGTTCTCTCTCTTGCTTGCATTAGGGCACGGACAATTCGGTCCACCTGCCCTCTCTTAGTCTTGATCTTGCAATCACTTCTTGCACATCGTCTTGGAATCGAGCTATTCAATTCGACACCGTCTTGAACCGACCCCTGCGTCTTCAATCTGACCCTGTCTTGAATCCAGCTAACTATCCCTTCTAATCTAATATATATATTAATTAATATATATTACTGAATAATCATCGTCTTTTAGTAACCTCGCAAAACAACGCTACTGAAAAAGCTCAGTAGCTCAACAATATGTTTTTAATAAAAATACAAGCCATACATACTTTGGACTAAGCAACAGTAGACTTCGCGTTTTCGGAAAAGTTTACGGTTTTGTAATTTTTAACCAAAAACAAATCAACGTTGAACTTCTAGTAGTGGCAAACGAGTCGATGGGCCATGAGGCTGTACTGGTAGAGATTTTATGAGATTATGTAAATTTAAAATTGTAAGTGACATTTGCTAAGAAGAAGAAAGTGAAGAAAAAAATTAGTGCTTAGGAAAGAATGTGTGTGAAATACAGAATGAGTGTGAAAGAAAAAACGAGTGTTTAGAAGAAGATGAGTGTAAAGTTGGGAATGAGTGTGCAGGAGAGGAAGAAGGTGAAGCGGAAGACGAGTATTTAGGAGGAAATGAGTGCAAAGAAGAGAATGAGGGCCCCGATGGGACAATACGAGTGGTTAAGGATGCCGTTCGGACTACGCAATGCGTCAGCGGTGTTTCAAAGGTTCACTAACAGGATTTTTGCTGACATGGTAAAGGAAGACAAAGGGATTACAGTACTTCTTACTAGAGGATTACAGGCAGTGAAAGAGTTCCCAGTTCCAATGAAAACGAATGAAGTGCAGAGTTTTTTAGGTCTATGTTCTTACTTCAGACGGTTTTTTCGATAAAAGCTAAGCCACTCTATGATCTCGTCAAAAAAGACAGAAAATTGGAGTTCGGGACCACAGAGTTAGAGTGTTTCGAGCAGCTGAAGAGTAACTTGTTGGAAGCGCCAACATTGGCACTATATAATCCCAAAGATTCAACAGAGTTACATTGTGACGCGAGTGCTTTAGGGTTCGGAGCGATACTAATGCAGAAGAAGAGTGATGACAAGATGCACCCAGTGTTCTATTTTTCCAAAAGAACAACAGTTACTTAAGGAAAATACCACAGCTTTGAGCTAGAGACACTAGCGATAATTTACGCCCTATCCCAATATTCCCTATCTCATCGTGGTATTTATATAGTACATGGCTTTCCATCTCCTCGGGTACACAGAATAAAGGTATATATATATACCTCGCACTTTATTTACGCCAAGCCCGGCCACACAATACGTTTTCGCAAACAGCGAGGAGATGGAAAGCCATGTACTATATAAATACCACGATGAGATAGGGCATATTGGGATAGACAAAATGACCGACGCTATATTAAAGAGTTACTGGTTCTCAAGCGTTAGGGAGAAAGCCAAAAACCAGTATATAAATACCACGATGAGATAGGGCATATTGGGATAGACAAAATGACCAACGCTATATTAAAGAGTTACTGGTTCTCAAGCGTTAGGGAGAAAGCCAAAAAGCACATAGAGAACTGTCTCAAGTGTTGAGCGTATTCGGCGAAGCACGGAAAAGAGGAAGGATTTTTACACAAGGTACCAAAAGGATCGGTACCATTCGATATGGTACATATCGACCATTTTGGTCCAGTTGACAAAAGCAGGGCGAACAAGCATATATTAGTGGTTATAGACGCGTTCACTAAGTTCGTACTAGCTTGGGCATTATCTTTGTACCCAATTTGTGCTACAACATCCATATATCTGTGAATGCGAATAAAGCCAGGGGAGTCCTTGGTTTCATTAAAAGATGGTCTAAGGAATTCACTGATCCTTACATAACTAAACTTCTTTATGTTTCTCTTGTCCGGCCAATTTTAGAATATGGTTCCTGCGTTTGGTCTCCTCAATACCAAAAATATAAGAACATGCTCGAGTCCGTTCAAAAACAATTCCTCATTTTTGCACTTCGTGGACTTAATTGGGATCCTTCTAGACATCTTCCCTCTTATGAGAGCAGGCTGCGTCTCATCGATATCCATTCCCTCGAAAGTAGACGGATTTTCCATGGAGTTCTTTTTCTCCACAAACTACTCTCTGGTGAGGTCGATTCCATTGCCCTCAGAAGCCTTATTAGTATTGCTGTTCCGTCCCGCCCGACTAGGCATTACTTTCCTCTCCATCTACAACTCTGTCTCTCTAATTACTCTGACCATGAATATTTTCGTATCCTTTGCCGTAACTATTATACTTATTTTCATCTGTTTTCCTTTGACACTAGTACCATTAGGCTCAAATCCTTGTTAACGAATAATTAATTCTAATTTATATTATATTATACAATATCCGTTGTACCCTGACCACAACTTGGCTGGGAGTTGGACGAGCCAGAACAGCCCACGGATCCTTGGCCACCCAACATAGCACCGCCGATCAGAGAATACCAGGACGAAGAACTACCAAAGATTGCTAATCTCCCCGGGACATCAGATATCGCGAGCAAACCATCTTCATATGGGATAATCGACCCATCAAGTGGCAATACGCCTAACGAAGCCCCCACAGCGCCCCAATCGCACTCGCCCGTGAAAGAACTAGAGCTAACTAGAACACAGGGTCAACGATCTTACAAGCACCAGCCTAATTCACATCCACCCGGAAGAAAGAGGGGGTGTAACGAACCATGGGAACCATGGATCGCTACATTTCCTTAGGCTATACTATCTACACCCTAATATAAGGAGCACTTTAGATCTAGAATAATCCCCTGCCAAGAAGAGTAAAAAGAACACTCGCACTTTATTTACGCCAAGCCCGGCCACACAATACGTTTTCGCAAACAGCGAAAGTATAACACCTCATCAATTGCGTTCTGTCGCAATGAGGCAAGTAGGCCAATTCCCGGTTCTCCCACTCTTACGATATTTCACAATCGCCAGCGTCAGTTGACCTGCATAGGAAATATCATGGCATTATTGCATAACAAGTCAAGCCAGCATAAAATGCTCGCGCCCAATTCACAAAGCTAATAACCCACATTGATTCACCATACGATTTCCGGAGTGCAGACGCAACAGAAATCAATCTAAGCAAGCATAAAAATTAACACACAACTAAAGCAGAAATCAATCCAAACCCACTGACCCACCTTTATGGAAGTGGTACAATATCTTTTACCGATTAAGCATAAATATAAGTAACACCCAATCGTTTAACAAATAAGCGGAAATCAATGTAAAAAGTTGCTGACGCCGGGGTCTGACGTACGATGTCGATCACCGGTGCAGAACATAAAAGGCGCAAGATGCACCGAAGAAGGGGCAGTACATCAGCCAGAATCCCAGAGACGATACCTGGGCAGTCCATCAGCCAGAATCCCAGCGACGATACCTGGGCAGTACATCAGCCAGAATCCCAGAGACAATACCTGGGCAGTCCATCAGCCAGAACCCCAGCGACGATACCTGGGCAGTATATCAGCCAGAATCCCAGAGACAATACCTGGGCAGTACATCAGCCAGAATCCCAGAGACAACACCTGGGCAGTACATCAGCCAGAATCCCAGAGACAATACCTGGGCAATTCACCAGTCAAGATACCACACTCGGCAGTCGAACCGCCAGCAACTACAAGCGCACACCTGGCAGATTTCGCCCCGGTCAGCAAGAACCCACAGACCGCGACAAACCACAAGAAAAGCAAGGTCATATATAAAACAAAATTAAATCGATCAATAAAGAAAAAGAATCAAAACAAAAACCGCCACACCAAGTGTTCACGAATCATTTCTGCTGCAAAATCAACACTATGCATCGCCCAACTCCCTTTTCAGTCACATAAAGGCCAGTCCCGAGTCGAAAAAGTTCCAAGTCTAAAAATTTCTTGTAGAGAACCTTGGACAGGACTGAAAGCATATCCCAGCCTGAAATATGATCTCACAACTTGTATTCCATAAAACCTGCTATTATTACACTACTCGACAAAATTGAACTTTTCAATTAGGCTGTGGCCCAAAATGATTTTACTGATAGATTTCGAGATTTAACACTTTTTGAACAACATTTTTTTATACCCGTACTTAAAAAGAGTTAAGGGGTGTATTGTATTTGTGGTAAAGTGGGTGTGTGCAACGCAGAGAAGGACATTTTTCTGACCCCATAAAGTATATATATTCTTGATCAGCATCAATAGTCGATAGAGTCATTTCTGTCTGTCCGTCCGTCTGTCCGACTTGTTTGATGCCTCGTTCTCAGAGACTATAAAAGCTAGAGTAACCAAATTTTGTTTCCAGACTCATGTGATATCACACTGAATCAAGTTTCTTTCCAAATTTTGCCACGCCCCCTCCACCTTCACAAAGGACGTAAATCTGTGGCATCCACAATTTTAATTGTCCATATCTACCAGATTGCTAAATCTGGTACAGATCGGATCATTATTATAGCCAGAATGAAGAAATTAATTTTCAGTTGCTTCCTCCACCTCCTCTGGCGTTGCTGACGCTATTCATTCTCTTTCTCGCTCGCAGACACTCTGCCCTGTGCAGTGCGCGAGCGCCCTCTCGCAGAGGAGATGTAGAATCTAAATGGTAGATGTAGAATATTTGTTCTAGATGTATAATCTACATTTTAGATGTAGATGTAGTTAAAAGATGTAGCAAAAAATGTAAAATTTTAAAATTTCTATTTAAATTTCAATCACAAGCTAACAAATTTATATACTGACTGAGCACTGGTATAAAAGTAGAATCGCGACTAGAAGCGCCTCACGTTCCTTCTCGTTTTTTGTGTGGTTTAATTTTTTTAAAGAATTTTTTTTAAAATCTGGTTTTTTTTTTCAGATGTAGCGCTTCTATTTTTCACATAACTTAAGTATTTTATTTCTGGTTGCATGTTACATTGCAGTTCTGAAAATCTGACAAATGCAGCTATAAATCAGACCCAGACAATTTGTGGCTGCAGCCTAACGTCTGAAAGATATTAAGCTTTCAAATTCAAATTTTATCATTTTTTGAGGTATTTTTTTTGGTATTTTTTTCCGATGATCCTATTGGGCTTTGAGGTGGCTCAGAAGGGGCCTAGCTGAGGCCACCGGACGGGTCGCAGGTTACGGATAGCGAACGCCTACCCTGTGGGTAGGTCCACTGTGAATAAGCGGGCATCCCAAAGAGAAGCAACCAAGCTGTCTCTGAGGGAGAGTACCGAAATAAGCAGTCCCGGACAGCCAGCGGGTGTTCGCGAGGCAGCAACACTGACGATGCGCTTGTGGTGCCACCTCTCATTAAGTAGCTCACACACTCCCTCTCCCTACACATACCTACCGACATCCCAACCCCAACACTCACCTCACACCGGGCCGGACTAAGGTGTCATTCGACCCGTGCCGAGAGTCAGCCTGGCTGGGGGCCCGGTATAAAAACTAGCCCAGTCGCAAACGGAGAGCTCAGGGACTTGGCAGCCCCCTGTTCTAGTGATGCCTTACCCGGGTAACGTGGAGCTCTGCCGGGGTGGACCGTTCCCCTTCTCTGCAGATCGTGGGAAATATATGGATAAATACGAAAAAAATACAAAAAAACACAACAAAAACGAGAAAGGCACTCCCCAAATGCCGACTGGGAGTACTCCCAAGCTGGACAAGGAAGCGGTTCAAAGGCCTGTCCCGACCAGCTTAAATGCAGGAAGACCCTACACGGTGAAAGGCGCGGGTATGAGCCCGGGTGGGTCCCATCCCAAATCTGGGATGGGTGACAAGTCCACTCCCAAAGCAGATACCATGGAAGGGCAGCTAAGCAAAACTGCGGCTGCCCAACCTTCCGGTGAAGTTGCGGGGGCTGGCTTGGCATCAACCAGCGCCCAAGCCAAAAAATATAGCTACGCCGAAAGGAGGAGTGCTGTACCCAGCACAAAACGCTAGCACGCAAGCCAGCCCAACTACAGACTGGCTGAAAAAGGTTGAGTGGGCCTTGACGGTGCTGCCCAACTTCAGTGTTGAGCAGTGATGCCAACTATTTTTCGCAAAAACCGGACAAACTGACAAAAAAAAGCGGGAAAAAGGATGAAAATATTTAAAAAAGGACAGAAAAACAGGACAACTTTTTTTGTTTGAAATATATACTTTTAATCGTCTTTAAGCTTTTTTAGAGCATTGTTCGTTCCAATACCTATTAAATTATTGATTGGTATTTCAAGCCGAGATAACTCTGTGAGCAGACCATTTGTAATGGTTAGTGCGTCTCCGCTTTCAATTGATATAAGAGACATCAGAGTTGAAGTTACTTCTTTCCGTTGAGCACTATAGTAAATTATAGCAACCCCCACAAACAATTTTAAATTATAATTGAATTTGCTTTCAATACTTAGAGAAATTAAATTGTTTTTACCTAGAATCTTAGTAACGCTTACGTCAGTCGATTCGTCAATTAAAAGACTGTATTTTCATTGCCAATATCGTTTCGAAGATCCTCGTTGAAGTGGGCAGCTAGAACGCGTTTAATGAAGTTTGTGCATTTTGTTCGGTGTAATTTAATATTTGCGCCGACAAAATAGCTTTGCATAGCTCGCTTAGATGACCAACTGGTTCTATGGCGGCATGCTGGACAATAAACATTGCTAGACCCGCTTCCTGGCGACAAACTTCATTGGTTTTAATAGGCTGGAAATTAATTTTATTTTCCTGTGCGAAAGGTAATGCATTCTGCACATGTTTTTTTGTTGCCATATGTGCACGAATTTGGTCTATTTTTGAGTTAATACTGGTTTTGCAGTACATGCAATATGCTTTGTTTGCATTCGACTTGTCGCGGCACATCCAGGCTTTAAAATCTATGTGGCAAAGCCACGAATCGCGGAATTTTTGCTTATAAGCTTACTTGGGCATTGTTAAAAAACACTACACTTTATCATGTTTTTAGAGAAGGGACGAAAAGTGTCCAGTGTGATTACATAAAAATATCAGTAAAACTATCGATATAATCATGTATTTATATTTGTGATGCGATATTATTAAAATTGGGTAAAATTTTCACATATTCTAGCAAAAAAAACCAAAAAAGGTTAAAAAAGGCCAACTCAAACTCAAAACAGGATAGATTTCCGGATAGGGGATGTTTGATATTTTTTCAGGCTAAAGCAGTTTAAAAAAGGACAGATCTGTCCGGAAAAAGGCTGAAATGGCATCACTGGTGTTGAGCCACCTAAGGCTGCTCAGCCAAAGAGGCAGCGCTCGCAGGAGACGCCTGGACCGGCTGCAAAGCGGTCCAGAGTACTGCCTAACATATCCTTCGCGCAGATTGCCAAGGAGAGGACGCTGATTGGCGTTCTCGACAACGGCAGCGTGGAGGGGAAGATCCCACGGAGCCAATGGAAGTGGGTGGAAGCGGCACTGGCTGACCGCTGTTTCGAGCTCCTCGACAAGGACCCCGGGCCACGTCCAGTCTCCAAAGACATGGGGTGGTTTCAGGGGAACATCAAGGTAATAGCCTGCGAGGATGAGCGCTCCGTGAAGCTCTATAAAGCTGCGGTGTCGCAAATCGGCGAAGTCTACGCGGGGGCGAAGCTTCTCGCTGTAGACTGGAGCGAGGTGCCTAGCAGGCCGAGGGCCCGTATATGGGTGCCGGCAACCTTTATGGAGCCCGAAAGGATCCTCACAATGCTACAAAGATGCAACCCAGCTCTTCCAACCAAGGACTGGAAGGTTGTGAAGGTGGAGGCATCGAAGGGCCCAACGAATCAGGCGGTGATTATCCTGAACAAGGAGTCACTGGCCCCGATTGAAGCCGCAAAAGGAGAACTAAACTTCGGGTTCAGCTCGGTGACCATGAAGGTCTATAAATCGGATGCAGCGGCCGAGGCGCGTCCTGTCAACAACCCAGTTGAGCAGGACGTTGCCTCGGAGATCGAGGCATCCGAGGTAGACCTGGAGCTGGACCGGGAGGGTTACTCCTCGGACACAGAGCTGATGCTCGATTTCGAGACGTTGTGTCGGGACGAGATTCTCGACGACTCCGACGCCGACACTACAGTGGTGGAGAGTGAATCTCAGACTCACTCAGACTTCTGCAGATAAATCTCCACCACTGTAAGGCAGCATCTGCTGCCCTTATGCTCCGCTTGAACGCAAGCGGAGCGGAGATAGTCCTAATCCAAGAGCCTTGGTTGGTGGGAGGCAAGGTCTGTGGATTAGCGACGAAGGAGTACAAGCTATTAGTAGCTCCAACTGAAGGTAAAACTCGTACCTGTGTTCTGGCAAGAAAGCATCTAAATATCTTTCTGCTCCATAATTTTAGCAATGGCGACAACACGGCGGCTAGCCTAGAGCTACAGGGGACACACCTAAACCTGGTGTCGTCCTACACGGCTCACGAGAAAAGCGATCCTCCCAGTGACCTCGTTCGCAAGATAACCTGCGATAGCAAAAGGTTGGACACAGGCCTATTAATAGGCTGCGATGCCAACGCTCACCACACTCAGTGAGGGAGCTCCGAAATAAATGTAAGGGGTGAGTCACTTTTCAGCATCCTTAACTCTAATCTAGTTATCTGCAACCGAGGTAACGACCCTACCTTTATTATTAAAAACCGACAAGAGGTTATAGACCTCACCTTACTGTCTCACAAACTGTCAGACGTAGTCAAAAGTTTAAACAGCCTGGTAGACAGCTTCACCGAAGCGTGTAAAAAGGCATTCACGACTGCATGCCCCTCAATTAGACCTAAAGGGAAAAAGAAACCCCCTTGGTGGTCAAGGGAAATAGATATTCTACGCAGAGACTGCAGGACTCTATTCAATAGAGCCAAAAGCGGCAGCGAGGAAGAACACTGGGCAAACTACAAACTACTACAAACTACACTGCCTAATACAAAAAAGAAACTAGGAAAGCGAAGAGGGCCTCTTGGCAAAAATTCTGCTCCGACATTGAGGACACGTCGGAAGCCGCAAGGCTACGAAAGATTCTCTCGAAAACAACACCCTCGGTGGAATACCTAAAGAGAGTGGATAGCACGTGGACGAACTCGAGCGAGGACTCCCTACATATCCTACTTGAGACCCATTTTCCTGGGTGTACTACCATCGAGCCGGAAGACCCCACAAGTGAAGGCCCGATAGTCTCGATGGCACACATCCTCTCAAAACGGAACATTAGCTGGGCGGTAAACAGCTTTAAGTCCTTTAAATCTCTTGGTCCCGACCAGGTCTTTCCGGCACAATTACAGAAAGCCGCGAACATGGCCATAAACTGGTTACAATGTTTCTTCATGAAGATACTGGTAGTGGGAAAAATTCCCCAGCTTTGGCTCAAGGCTAGAATAGTCTTTATTCCAAAAGCAGGGAAAGCCTCACATACAACCCCAAAAGACTTTAGATCAATAAGTCTATCGTCCTTTCTTCTCAAAACCTTTGAGAGACTAGTCGGGCTACAGCTGAGATCAACCATAAATCCTCAGTGGCTGTCAGGCGCACAACATGCCTACCGGAAAGGAAAATCAACGGAAACGGCACTCCATGAAGTAATCTCGGCGGTGGAGAAATCCATATGCGTCAAAGAATACTCCTTAGTTGCGTTCCTCGACATCGAGGAAGCATTTAACAACGTCACTCCGGGGGCCATCACGGATGCTCTGACTGACCTGGGGTGGATCATCACTTGGTAATGCTCATTGATTAATTGCTCACATGCAGGCCGGTGACATCATCGATGGGATCATCCACTCAAGCACGGTATGTCAACAGAGGCACCCCGCAAGGCGGTGTCCTGTCTCCCCTTCTATGGAACATAGCAGTCAACAAGATTCTACGTAACTTGGAAGGGGGGGGCTGCAAAGTGGTGGCATACGCGGACGACGTTGCCATAATCTTTTCAGGAAAATTCCCTCAGACACTTTTCGACCTAATGACCGCAAAGCACGCGCGACTGTCGGAATGGACAAAGTCGCGTGGATTGGGAGTTAATCCCTCAAAAACTGAACTTGTATTGTTCACAAACAAATACAAAGTCCCGCCTCTCAATCCCAATCAAAACGGATGCAGACTCTCCTTCAGTGACAATGCCAGCTATTTAGGGCTGGTAATTGACAAGAAGCTCAGCTGGAATCTGAATATCAAAGACAAAGTGAAGAAGGCCACGATAGCCCTCTACACTTGTAAAAAGGCCATAGGGATGAAATGGGGCATGAACCCAAGAATAGTCCAATGGATATACCTAGCAATAGTTAGGCCAATACTACTCTACGGAGTTACCGTGTGGTGGCCTGCCCTATCAAAAAGGACAATCACCAACCAACTGGGCAAGGTACAGCGTACTGCCGCCCTATGCATCAGTGGGGCTTTACGCACCACACCTAACGATGCGCTAAACGCCATCCTGTGCCTCCAGAGCCTTGACCATGCGGGTATGGAGAAGGCAGAAATGGCAGCAATTCGTCTAAGAGACTCAGACCAATGGGTGTCGCAGCACATCGGTCACGCTTCCATCCTTAACGGAAACAATATCGTCCCCACAAAAACGGACTACTACGTTCCAAGGGAGTACATAGACACTCCTTTTGAAATAATCATCCCCCAGAGAGATAAATGGCTCGAGGGACCTCCTGGCCCAGACGGAGCCATACAAATCTTCACAGATGGTTCGAAACTGGACAATAAGGTCGGAGGGGGTATATACTCCGAACAACTAAACATAAGACACTCCTTCAGGCTCCCAGATCACTGCAGTGTCTTCCAAGCGGAAGTCATAGCGATCAAGGAAGCTCTGTACTGTCTTCACGAAGCAGCCACTACGGCAAATAACATAAATATGTACAGTGATAGCCAAGCCGCGATCAAATCGCTAAATGCGATAACATCAAGCTCGGCTACCGTGGCAAACTGTCGCAAATCTCTTCACGAGATGGCTCATCAGTTTGCATTCAGCCTAATATGGGTTCCGGGCCACCAGGACATTGAAGGCAATTGTATAGCAGACGAGCTGGCCAGAGCTGGTAAAACAGTCCCCCTTCTCCACGATAAGGAGGACATTCGTATGCCAATGGCCACCTGTAAGCTCAAAATAAAGGAGCACTACAAGCAACTCACAAACGACAGATGTCAGGCAGTGTAACTATGTCGCATAACTAGGCAAACATGGCCTAACATAAATAAGAAGCGCACCGATGAGCTCTGCAAGCTCGGCAGGAAAAGGTGAAGCTCAGTCATACGCTCCCTTACGGGACACTTGTTAATAGGCACACATGCAAACAGGCTGGGTGCCCCCTACAACGACTTCTGTCGTAGCTGTAGATATGAGGACGAGGAGGAGACAGTGGAACACCTGTTCTGCTCCTGTCCGGCTCTCAGCAGAAGGAGACTTCAATACTTGGGCACACCTTTCTTAATTAACATCTCAGACATGCCGCAATGAGTCCCAGAAGTATCGCAAACTTCATAAGGGCATCCGGATGGGTCAACGGATAACATAGATTCACATGAGGGGAGGGGAAAATGCTCCTTGCGGAATCACAACGGGCCGAAACCGGCCTAAGTGTGTCGGGTTCCTGGCGATCCCGACAGCCGCCTCAACCTAACCTAACCTAGGTATTTTTTCACGAAATTTTGACTTAAAAAACTCAGGAAAAGTCGAAAAAAAAATATTTGCATAAATTTTTGGTTTTAGATAGACGCATTAATTAGACGTCGTTTAAGGTATTGTTTATTAAAATCTATGGAGAAACGGTGGAGCTACAGTTCGTTAACCAAACCCAAAAACTTAAAAAAATTATAAAAAAATACCGATTTGGTGGTTTCAGGCCAAACTTTAATGCGTTTGCTTTGTTCCCAATTGGCAGTTGGGCAGTTGAGCTACGAACTGTAGCTCCACCGTTTCTCCATAGCTTTGAATGAACAATACCTTAAACGACGACTAATTAATGAACCTATACACAAAAAAAACGAGAAGGAACGTGAGTGGCTTCTAGTCGCGACTCTACTTTTATACCCGTACTCAGTCAGTGTATAAATTTGTGAGCTTATGATTGAAATTTCAATAGAAATTAAAAAATTTTACATATCTCATTTTTTGCTACATCTGTTAACTACATCTAAAATGTAGATTATACATGTAGAACAAATATTCTACATCTACCATTTAGATTCTACATCTCCTCCGCGAAAGGGTGCTCGCGCATTGCACAGGGCAGAGTGTGTGCGAGCGAGAAAGAGAATGAATAGCGTCAGCAACACCAAAGGAGGTGGGGGAAGCAACTGAAAATTAATAATGATCCGATCTGTACCAGATTTGGCAATCTGGTAGATATGGTCACTCTCTACGATACTGCTTTTTTAGTTTTATCGTATCTTAAAAATTGTGGCTGCCACAGATTTTCGTCTTTTGTAAAGGCGGAAGAGGGCGGGGCGAAATTTTGAAATACACTTGTAATAGTGTGATATCACATGAGTCTCGAAACAAAATTTCGTTGCTCTAGATTTTATAGTTTTTTAAATCTAGGCGCTCATCAGTACGGACAGACGGCTATTGATGCTAATCAAGAATATATATACTTTATGGAGTCGGAAAATTTTCCTTCTCTGCGTTACACACATCCACTTTTACCAGAAATACAGTAACTTAACTTAACTCTCTTTGAGTACGGGTATAAAAAAAGACAGGATATCATTTTTTTTCGACTTTTCCTGAGTTTTTACAGTCGAAATTTCGTGAAAAAATACCGCACAAAAATTATCAAAATTCCAGACGTAAAGCTGCAGCTACGAAGTGCCTGGTCTGATTTATAGCTGCATTTATCAGCTTTTTAGAACTGCAAAGTTCCAAGCAACCATATATAAGATACTTAAGTCATGTAAAAAAAAGACCTATCTCTACCAATACCAGATTTTAAAAAATTCTTAAAAAAAAACTAAGCCATAAAAAAAACCATAATTCTTTAAAAAAATAAAAATCCCGAAATCTATTAGAAAAAGTCATTTTGGGCCACAGCGGAAATGTCGTGTTGAGTAGTGTTATTGAAGTGTGCTGGAAAACCTAAAACTATGGAACAACGTTATCAAGGTGTTTGGAATGAGAACATGATGGGCGACTATGTGTGGAATCTCTTAAGAGAATGTGATTCGAATGGCAAAGGCAACCAGCCAGAAAACTTTAATTTTTTAAAAACAGTAACAAGCAGTAGAACCCCAAATGTATCACTTATGTTTACTAGCTCCACTGTTTCTCCATAGATTTTAATGAACAGTACCTTAAACGACGCCAAGTAAATGCAAAAAAACGAGAAGAGCGTGTGAGTCGCTTCTGGACACGACTCTACTTTTATACCCGTACTCAGACAGTATATAAATTTGTGAGAATTTTAAAATATTTTACATATTACATTTTTTACTACATCTGTTATCTACATCTACAATGTCGATTATACAGATTATACAGGGCAGAGTGTGTGCGAGCGAGAAAGAGAATAAGTATCGTCAGAAGCGATGTAGGAGGTGGGGGAAGTAACTGAATATTAATTTCTTTACTCTGGCTATAATAATAATCTGACCTGACTCAGATTCGGCAATCTGGTAGATATGATCATTCTCTACGATACTGAGTTTTTAGTTTTATCGTATCTTTAAAATTGTGGCTGCCACAGATTTTCGTTCTTTGAGATAGCTGAAGGGGGCGTGGCATAATTTTGAAACAAGCTTGATTCAGTGTGATAGCACATGAGTCTGGAAACAAAATTTGGTTGCTCTATATCTTATAGTCTCTGAGATCTAGGCGCTCATCAAGAGAGACAGACAGACAGAAATGGCCATATCAAAGACAATAGAAGTATAAGATTAGTAACGCCATACAAAAATATTGCAATCGAATTTTTCAGGCAGGCTCTAGAGCTGGCCCCAGGCTCTCTTGAAATTTTGTTGAGAGAGCGCTCTAGAGCCAGCCGCTCTCTCATACATACATATGTATACAGCATACGAGAGCGCTGGCTCTAGAGCGCTCTCTCAACCAAGACTCAAGCATTCTATATCTGCCTGCATACATATGTACCACTATGGGAAATTTGACCACTTTTTGTGGCAATAATTAATAACTACCAAACGAAACAATATTTTTTGGTTTAGTTTTTTGATATGAGTTAATAGCAGCATGAGGAAGGTATTTTGAAAAAATGGGCGTGGCAACGCTTTTTTTAATAAAAAAAATCATATTTTAATTTTTTTGCTCAAAATGTAAAAACACAAAAATGTTGGGAGCACGTTGAGAAATTTGTTTTTTATCCAAGAGGGCGTGGGCAGGCCTCAAAAACAATGAACAGCTAGAAAAAAATTTTATTTCAGTAACTTCCCCCACCTCCTCTGGTGATGCTGACGCTATTCATTCTTTCTCGCTTGCACACACTCTGCCCTGTTCAATGCGCGAGCGCCCCTCGCGGAAGAGATTTAGAATCTAAATGGTAGATGTAGAATATTTGTGCTAGATGTATAATCTACACTTTAGATATAGATGTAGTTAACAGATGTAGGAAACAAATTTAAAATGAAAAATATTTTAATATTCTCACAAATTTATATACTGACTGAGTACGGGTATAAAAGTAGAGTCGCGTTGAGTAGAGTCCAGAAGAGACTCCACACGTTCGTTCTCGTTTATTGTTATTTTTTAGTGGTAATTTCTTTATTCTGGCTATAATAATAATCCGATCAATACCAGATTTGGTAGATATGGTCATTCTCTACGATACTGCGTTTTTAGTTTTATTGTATCTTTTAAATTGTGGCTGTAACAGATTTTTGTTCTTTGTGGGAGCGGAAGGAGGCGGGGCGAAATTTTGAAACACACTTGTAGCAGTGTGATATCACATGAGTCTGGAAACAAAATTTGGTTGGTCTAGCTTTTATAGTCTCTGAGAACGAGGCGTCAAACAAGACGGACAGACGGACGGACAGACAGACATACAGACATGTAGACATGCACAGACGGCTATTGATGCAAATCAAGAATATATATATGTTGGATTAATATTTCCCTGATTTGGATCCGCCATTTTGTAAGGGTTCTACGTCAATAGCAAATTACTCCGCTTGGCACGTGATGTGGGCAAACTCTCAAACGCAACTACCCTCTCGGTATTGCAAACTAGAACAACGAGACAATTATTGCTCCTCACGCAATTTCCATTAGTCTCTATATCTACCTCCCTCACACTCACTACCGCAGAGGAACACGCTCGACATGTGCTCCCTTTCTCTCGCTCCTTTTATCCTCTCCGAGCGAGTTCCTCAGAACACACTCGCTAATGAACACCGGGCCGTCATAGAAACAACTGCAACTCGTCCAAGGAGATGAGACAAACGACAAAGAGCGAAGTACACAGGAAACAGTGATAATACACTGAGAACAATTAAAAAGGGGATTCGTAGGCAACCGACAGACTAAAATACACAGGGAATATTATTATGATCCGACACGGCCATTCTGACAATTACAGGTCCTCGTGTAGTCGTCTCACAGTGTCCACCAATAAATAACATTGACATAAAGTAATACAATTTAGGCTTTTATTAAATGAAGGGTATTTTTCTATGAGAATATCTTAACATTTTAAATTTACATTAGTTTTTGCTGCCCAAGCTTAACATTCTTCCTGTTATTTTTCATTAGCGAAAATTACAAAATTCATTTTATATAGTCACACCGACTTTTTCAATATAAGTATAAGTTACGATTCCAACAAAATATAAAATAACTCAGATTTGATTTCTTTCAAATAATACCTTTAAATTGTCAGTATAAAATCATCATAGCTGACCCAGCTGATTCGTTTACTTCTTCAGTCCCACCTGGACTTTTCATCCCTACTGGACGGAATACGTTTAGTCTCACCTGGACTCTTCATCCCTACTGGACGGAATACGATAAGTCTCACCTGGACTCTTCATCCCTACTGGACGGAATACGATAAGTCTCACCTGGACTCTTCATCCCTACTGGACGGAATACTCATCACCCTTTTTAAGCGGTGCGGCTCACACTCAGTCCCAACTGGACTCTTAGGCAAATTTATCTCTTCTCTAGTGATATCTAATTCATTCGGTATGCGACCCTCTGGCATTTTTCGTACATCATCATGGCAATACTTGTACGTTCGATTATTATGCAATGATTTCAACACATACCGATCCCCGTCAAGAGTCTCTAATATAATAAATGGACCTCTAAACTTTGCATCTAACTTTGTCTGATGCCTTTCTCCGCTTTTGAGTAAAACATAGTCACCCACCTTGTGTTTAATCACAGCAGCTTTACTTTTGTCAAACCTAGACTTGTTATAAACTGCTATATCTTGCATATTTTTTGATGCCTCGTTTCTCATAACCTGTAAGTCAATCTGTTCCTCTGTATCACCTGGAGAAATTAAACCCATTGGACGAGCCTCCTTGCCGATCAGAAGCTCTAAGGGACTAGCTCCAGTTGCACGATGGACTGTGCAGTTGAGGGCGAGCTGTGTTTCTCCCAGAGCATCCTGCCAGGATCTGATTCAACAGCTGTTAGTAGATTTTTCAGAATGCTCATCACACGCTCAACCTGACCGTCAGCACGGCTAGCTCCCGTGGCAATTAGATTAGCTTATTAGCTTATTAGCTTAATGTTTTGTGATGAACAGAACTCGGCGAACTTTGCACTGGTGAAACATCTACCCTGATCGGCAATGATTCGGGTCGGAACCCCAAACAAAGAAATGGATGATTTCATAGCCGTAGCACAGCTATCAGTATCCAGTTTGAGAGTATGAAACAAATAAACGTACTTTGTGAAACCGTCAATCTGTACAATTACATACTCTTTAAGGTCACTTTTACCGCTTAATTTTCCGGTGATATCTATATGTACTGTATGCCAAGGTATATTTACTTTTGGAATGGGATGAAGCTCTGCCTGAACTTTTCCCGACGACCCCTTAACTGTTTTACAAGTGATGCAACTATCAACAAATTTTCGTACGTACTTATTCATCTTTTCAAACCAATAATATTGAAAAACTTTATCAAGCGTTTTCTTCAATTCATGAACTTGATTTATTACTGACCATCTAAATGCACTTGGTACTACCGGCAAACAACGCGTTCTATTATTTCTTTGAATTTTGCGAAACAACACACCCTTTCTTAACTCGTATGTCTTTGTCAAATCTTCAGCAAGCTCACTGCAATTAAGTTTGTTAACAATATCAATCAGATCTGAATCAAGTCGCTGTTCAGCTAAAAGCCAATCGTTGGAAATCTCTGTCAATCTCACTCGTTTTTCAGGAATTTTACATATTATAGAATCAGGTTTTACTTGAATTGGATTTCTTGACAAAAAATCAACATGGGCCATACGATTGCCTTCCCTATACTGTATATCAAAATTAAAGGACTGTAAATAAGCCCACCACCGATACACTCTAGGGGTCACTTCTAATTTAGTGCGTGAAGCCTTTAAAGAAATACAATCAGTATATACTACAAACTCACGTCCCAGCAAATAGTGACGAAAACGCTTAACAGCTTCAACAACTGCCAACGTTTCCAATTCATAGGAATGATATCTTGACTCAGCGGGGGAAGTGGGGTTGCTAAAATATTCTACTACATGAGGATTGCCATTTATTTATTTATTTATTTATTTCAATTAACAATTATCTGCTAACTATGAACTATAATATAAATATACAAACTAAAAGAAAATTATAACATAGGCAGAAAAGAAAGGTTTTACAAATTTTCTAGGTCTAGGTGATGGTAAAGGTTACGTATAATTATATCTAGGGATATTTCGGGGGATATGGTAATATAGTAGGTATTATAATTATTACAAAGAACACGGAAAGGTTCATGCTGGGCGAAGTTGGATCTGCAGAAGGGTAAACGGATAGGCAAGAAAGTCCGGGTTGGTCTGAAAGGAACTGTAAAATCGATCTGTCCCAACAGAGTTTGGGAGTCCACAAGACCGAGAATGAGCTTGTGAATGAATAAGACTCCATTGCAAATTCTGCGATGGTGTAAGGAGGGTAGGTCGATTAATTTTAGTCTAGATCGGTATGGAGGTAACCGTCTGCCAGAGTCCCAGTTTAGATTCCTAAGGGCAAAAATTAAAAATTGTTTTTGAACCGGATTCAATTTGAATTTGTTTCTCTTTGTATTGAGGACTCCAAACACAAGAGCAATACTCCAATATTGGGCGTACTAATGAGACGTAAAGTGATTTAGTTATATACGGGTCGTCAAACTCTTTAGACCAACGCTTAATGAACGCTAAAACTCCCCTGGCTTTGTTCACCGTTACAGCAATATGGCTGTTAAAGCATAGCTTATGATCAAACAGGACTCCTAGGTCATTTGATGCGCAAATTCGATCCAGAGTATGATGTCCTAGAGAGTAGGAGACCAAATGTGGAGCACGGCGGTGAAACGTCATAAGTTTGCACTTAGAATAGTTTAAAAACAGTAGGTTAGATGAACACCACTTGTTTAATTCGTCAAGGTCGAGTTGAAGGCGAGTGTGCAAGTACCACTCGGAATACGAAAAACAAATTTTGACGTCATCAGCATACATTAATATAACTGAGTGCAGAATAACTTGAGGTAGGTCATTCACAAACAGATTGAACAGCAGCGGACCTAAATGACTTCCTTGAGGAACACCTGATGTAACATTAACGACATTCGACAACACATTAGTAAACAAAACACGTTGTGTGCGGTTAGACAGATATGACGAGATCCAGTTTAGGAGATTAGTGGAAAAACCAATTAAAGAAAGCTTGTGAATTAGCAGAGAATGGTTAACAGAGTCAAAGGCCTTGCTAAAATCCGTAAAAATTACGTCAGTTTGCAGTGAGCTTTGGAATCCTCGGTTGATTGCGGAAGAGAATTCGAGAAGGTTTGTCGACGTTGATCGATGTTTAAAAAAAACCGTGTTGCGAAGGAGATATCAGACTACTACATAGGTGTTGTAGTTGCCTGGTAACAAGGAACTCAAGCAGCTTCGGAATGGCGGAAAGCTTTGCAATACCTCGGTAGTTCTCAATGTGAGATCTTGAACCCTTTTTGTGAAGCGGAATGATGTAGGATTCATTCCAAATTACTGGAAGACGAGCCCGTTCTAATGATAGGTTGAATAGATAGGTCAAGGGTTTGTATAAGGACTTCGCACAGTGTTTTAAGACGCAACTTGGTACCTTGTCTGGACCCGCAGAGAGAATGATATGTCAATAGTTGACAAACCATGTAGAACATCACTTTCCTCAAAGAAAGGTAGAAAAATGCTGTTGGCATGAGGTAAATGGTAGGGATACGGATTGGTTGCGTGGTAGATATGTGACGAGTAAGTTGATTGGAAGAAAGTGGCAAATAGATTTGCAATACCAGCAGCAGAGGATTCTGATTTATTTTGATAATGAAGGGATGGAGGAAATGCATTGGACTTACGTTTAGAATTTACGAACGAATAGAATTTTTTGGGATCACTACGAAAATTTTGTCTACATCGGGAAAGGTATTGATTATAACAAAGACTATTAACAGTAAGGAATTGGGAACGAGCGGAGGAATATTGGGCAAAGACAGACATAGATCCAGTATTCTGGTATTTTTTATAGAGTCTAGCTTTCCTATTCTTTAAATAGGACAAATTCTTGGAGAACCAGGGAGGTTTTGACGAAACAGATTTACAGGAAATTACAGGAACATATATATCAAGGGCGTCGTTAATGGTGTCATAGAACGAATTGACTGTTCTTCTTCAATGTTCGGTAACACATGTAGAAACGTCCAGTCTACTTGCGAGAGGTGGAGACTTAGCTCAACAAAATTTGTTTTCCGAAAACACTTAATGCTGCTAGGTGCCATGGGACTAGTAGCGCAACTGTATCGGACACACTCGAGGGATATAGATAAAGTTGGATGGTAGGGATCTTCAGGAAGTGATACTGGACTTACTCTGGAGACCGTAGCAAGAGCAGCATCACACACAAACGTAAGGTCTAAGAGTCTGTCCCTACTATTTCTAATGGAATTAATTTGGACAAGGGAGACATCAGTGAGCCCATCTATAAAATCGTTGTGGTAATTTGGTAGCAAAAGGTTAGACTCATCACTAGGCAGCCAGGAAAGAAGTGGTAAGTTAAAATCACCCATGACAATAATTTGGTCGTTGCAACCTAAAGAAGATGTAATAGTCTGAATTGCAGAAAGGTGATATGAGTAAACCTCAGCATCTGACTTGGGAGGAATGTAAGAGCAAGTCAAATATATCGATACGGATCCAACACGAACTTTGACTGACTGCAATGAATTCAATGCTATAGATATTGTTGAGTGGGACCAATTCAGATGAGAAATCTGTTTTAACAGCAATCAGAACTCCACCAGCAAAAGATGGACGGTCCAATCTATAAGTGATAAACTTTGGAACGAAAATTTCATGATCATAAACGGAAGAATTAAGCCAGGTTTCAGTTAAAGCGATAGCGTCAAAGTCAAAAGATGCACTATTCGTATGAATTTGACACAATTTGCCTAAAAGACTGCGAACATTCTGGTAATGAATGATAAAAAGGTTATCTAGTTTTTTGAACAACCAGGGCCAGTAATATTGGGACTCTGGAAAGAGTCTTTATGTAGATACTCATGCATAATTGTATGCTCAGGCCAAATAGACGGATCAAGTGATCTGGATAGTAAAGAGTCAGGAAGAAGAATCTTAAAAGAGGAAATATTGCGTTTATGTCTAAAAATGAATTTGGTCACATTTACATCATTAGGCGAGGCGTTAAGTCTAGAACAAAGATGTTGTTTAACATCCTCTGTTGTAGCCTCCGGTTATAAGACGGGAGATGAAGATTGCCTTACGTGGTACCACTGCTCTTAGTTGAAGTCCTGAGCGAGAGAGTGAAGGTGGAGCCACTCCCAAAAGAGATCTCGTAGCAGGAACAATGGCAGCGTCGACGGAAACGGAAGGAACAGGAACAGTGGGCACATCATCAGCAGGAAGCATACCCACACTGGGAGCACTCACAGCGGTGCCGACAGTGATGGATGCAGTATCTGCATCATTGTTGTGGGTGTAAGAAACACCGGAGCGACTGATGCCGGATTCGCTAACGGCGATGCCTGACCGCTCGGAGTAGCAAAGAATTCCGATGCATGTAGATGAGAAGCAGGCGTTCCAACTACAATCGGTTGAAGGAAGTTGTTGTTGTCAGTATGAGGGATTTTCCGTCTAGGAGATTCACTCAAGAGTTTGAGGCCAAGGAATTGTGTTTCCAGGGTCAGGAACTTGTCGTTGAGAGCGATAAATTGCTTTCGGACGTCCTGAAAACCAGTGCGAGTCTGTCTCATAAAAGTGCGCATCTCGGCCTCAATCTCTCTCCCGGCAGGCCAAACATGACCAAGTCAGACCCATGCGTTTTGAGATGAGATCTTGTAGACGTCCATAATTACCACCACCAGCACACTTTATATGGGCAACATTATCACATAGCCAGCAGCTGAGGAATGAATCGCCGACTATGATGCCACCGAATTCGCATTTCTTTGCACTGCAGATAACAGCCATTTTTAGCGGCAGTCGAACCACTGTGCACGAAGAAAACGCAAAGTGAGAGCGCAAGCGATGTAAGAGAGTAGGCGGCAGAGCGAGCGTCGATCAGCAGCAGCGGCAGACGATCCAGCGAGGTGACGAAAACAAACGGTGAAGCTCACGAAAGCAGAGACACCGAAAATATCAGTTCAAGAAGAATGTGGGCGAAGTCCAGAGAGAGAGCAAGAGAGCGTGCACTTGTGCGCTCCAGAGCGTGTGTAGGTACGCGATGCAACAGGCGCACGGGCGATGAGCACAGAGAGCGGTGATCCAAAGCGGAATGGATAAAACCACTAACAAATCGCTTGAGCAAATTTGTTTAACGTCGCGGAATGTTTAATTTATATTGTCACAATTGTTAGTAAGTGAAATACAAAAACCCGGCACAACTAGCGATTAGCTATGATGGGATTAATTATGTACACGATTATTAGCAATTAATAATGAGTTATTAACGCAAAAAGGCAGAAAAGGCAGGAGCGATGTGAAAGCACGACCGGTTAGTTCAACTTGTGAACAAGTAAAATGATTGATTCGATGCATCAACATAGCACCATAGCCGCAGGAACTCGCATCTGTATGCAATTCAATTGGATATTCTGGGTTGAAGATTACAAGGACTGGTTCATTTGTAAGAATGGTAATAACTTTCTTTCGAATACTTTCCAGCTCTGCATTCCAAGAAAAGCTTTCTTTCACTGATGTAAGAGAATAGAGTCATTTGTGAAAATCCAGGCACAAAATTTACGAAAATATGAAGCCAAACCGATGAATTGTCTCAAGCTACTCAAGCCCGGATTCGGCCTTATCTCTCCAGCTCTCACCTCATATCCCAAATACTGAACCGCAGTTGTAAGAAAACTACACTACTTTGAAATGTTAAACAAGAATCCAGCCCTATTCAAAATATCAAGAACAATTTGTAATCTCTCCAGACCCAACTCAATGGTAGGTGACACCACCATAATATCATCCATATAAACAACAACGTATGACAGAGCCAAGTCACCAAGTGCATTCATGACGGTACGCTGAAAAACGGATGGTGCATTTTTCAAACCAAACGGCATTTTCAAAAACTCATATTGACCTTCTGGCGTTACAAACGCAGTGTATTCTACCGAATCAGGGTGTATTGGTATTTGATGATATCCGCTAGCCATGTCGAAACAGGTGAAATAATTAGCTCCACTTAATCTGGCAATCTGGTCATCGATGAGCGGCAAGGGGTTTTTGTCAGAAACTGTGTTTGAGTTTAGCTCTCTATAATCGACACAAAGTCGGTCCGAACCGTTTTTCTTTTTACAAGCAAAATAGGGCTAGCGTACGGAGAACAGCTGGGTCTAATGATGTTACATTTTATTAACTCACTTATTTGAGACCGAACTGTTCCCTTTTCTTCAGGGCTGAGTCTATACGGTCGCCGCTGCACGGTTTTGTTTGAGTCAATTAATCGTAATTTCATTTCACCAGTACTAACATAAGAGCAAGGTGTTCCATCAATGAAAGCTGCAGAATATTGTTCAAGTAATTTAATCAACTTATCTTTGTCATTATCTATCAACTCAGTTATAACATTAAATAGACTAATTGGCATTTTGTGGCCTGGCTTCTTACGAAAATGGCACAACGAGGTAGACTGCCTTAAACGCTTGAAGTCGGGTTCCGTGTGTTCCACTGTTCCAGCACTTTTTTTTTTTTTTTTTTTATTTCCATTTATTTAAGTACTCTATTAGCTTAATTTATCTATTTACAATTAATTTAGTTGGCTTGACTATGCGAGCCCAACAAGTGTGGTACGGCCGCGAAGCAATGCTTCACACCAGTGGAGGCGTCGCTTAGCCTAGCTGCTCCCTTCTCTGGCGCTCAACAGCGCGCAGTTCTGCCATAATTATAGCCGCGAAGTTACTGGTCGCATCCCAGTTATCCGGGCACCTGAGCATGTGCGGCACCAGGCTATGTTTGGATATCGCGCCGCCCAGGGCGACTTCCAGCTGATGACGCTGCGCTGCAAACCTGCCCCACGCAAATATTATGTGCTCGGCGTCCTCCTCCACATTGTGACCGCACCATGAGCACTCTGCTGAGTCCTCATGACCGAAGCGGTGCAGATAGCTGCGAAAGCAGCCGTGGCCGCTGAGAAGCTGTGTCAAGTAGAAATTGACCTGGCCATGCTTCCTACCAACCCACGCCTCGATGGATGGGATAAGTTGATGAGTCCACCGACCTTTAGGGGACGTATCCCATCGGTGCAGCCACATCCGAAGGCTCTGCTCCTTGCATGCCATGCGCACCTGCCGTTTGACCGCCGCTTCCATGCCTCTGCCATGCGTATCCCGGTAGTAGGTGGACCGCTCCTCTGCTAGGTACTCAAATGGTGCTATACCCGCTAGCACGTGGGCCGCCTCGTCCGAAACAGTTGGGAAGGCACAGGCTATCCGCAGTGAAGAGAGTCGGTGGGTGGCTGTCAATCCTCTGGTGTAGCTCGCTGTCTGGAGGGCCTTTGTCCAGATTGGCGCCGCGTAGAGCATCACTGATCTCGTCACACTCGTCAGTAGCTGTCGTCTCCATTGCTTGGGTCCTCGGGCATTCAACATTATCCTTGATAGGGCTCTGTTGCTGGATGCCGCCTTCGAGTTCATGTAGGCCAGATGCTCTCGAAAACAGAGTCTAGTGTCTATCATGACGCCAGGTATTTTATCGCCCGAGTTACCACCTCAACACTCACCTCGGCGGTTCCCCACCGAAACCCCTACGGCAGTCCAATACGCTTACGCAAACATAAACAAGCATCCGGTCAGGTTGCAACACCAGCCCGATCAGCCAAATACTTGGTTGGCAACAAAGTTGTCAACCAAACACAAACATCGGGGCTCTCCAGAACCCGAGCCCTACATAGGCATCCGGTTGCAATTCCATTCCGCTAGGGCAGCATAAGTAGCGTAAACATTAAGTCTTAAAAGAAGAATATCGAAATAAAGAATTCAGTTGGTGAAATATCTTGAAACCAAACGGAACAAGGTTTAATTCACACCCAAGAGGGCTCAATAATTCCCAAGGGAAACCACAAGTTCACCAAAACCCCGAACCTACATCATAACTCCCGCTTTGATGTCTCTAGGGTGCCTGCCACCGTGATGTTGGCCTTCTCCACTTTCTTCCGGCTGGACACCAGAACTGCCTCGGTCTTGTGAGGTGCAAGTTCAAGCCCGACCAGCTCTAGCCACTGTTGGATTAGCGCAATAGACTGGTTGCAGGTCGTCTCTACTGCAGCCAAGTCCTTGGCCACAACTAGGACCGCCACGTCGGCCGCAAAGCCCACCACGTGCACTCCGTGGGGGAGTCTGATTCGCAGTATGCCGTCGTACATTGCGTTCCACAGTAAGGGACCCAGTACCGACCCCTGCGGAACGCCTCCAGATACCTCGTATTGCACCGTGCCGTCCTGAGTGTCGTACAAGAGAAGCCTACTCTCGAAGTAGTCTTTGACCATGCGCTGTAGGTAGACGGGTGTGTTGAACCTCCCTAGCGCCCTCAGGATACAACTCCATCTCGCAGTGTTGAACGCGTTCCTAATGTCCAACGTGACCATTAGGCAGTACTCCTTGCGTCCTCAGCAGAGTCGCATAGCGTCAGAAAGCACTGGCGTTTGCTTTCCTTTATTGCTGCCTTGAGAGCCCTTCTGCAGTCTCTAAAGGTAGCCTGCCAGTGCATAAAGGCCGGGCTACCCCGTGAGCGCTGGTAGCGGCGTCGTGTGTGGTTGCATTGGCGGCGTAATTCGGCGATGCTCTCGTTCCACCAGAACACTGGTTGGTGATGACGTCCATAGTGCTTCCTGTGAGCCATGGTGGCGTTGCATGCTGCTTCGATGTTATCCATGACCTGGTTGGTCATGCACTCCGCATTTCCATCCGCAACGATCATTGCCGAAAACATCTCCGTGTTGAGCGTATCCGCGCGGTAGCATTTCCATCTAGGCGCCTGTGCTACGACGCTAGCGGCCTGCTCGCCAATTTTGCAGATGATTGCCATGTGGTCACTCGCTGTGTAGGTGTCGCTGAATTTCCAGCCAACAGTGTTGAAGAGTGAGCTGCTGACCAAGGTGAGGTCGACGATCGAGCCGGCTCCTGCCCTGGAAAATGTATGTTGCACGCCCTGATTAAGGAGCGCCTACCTCTCGCATTCGTTGAAACGCTTCCCCATTCCTCTGCCCACGCGTTGAAGTCGTCTCCGATAACCACTGGGTGGTGATCTCTGATGTCCGCCGATAGGTTTTCCAGGATACCTGTGAATTCGGCTAGCGACAGGCTTGGAGCGAGATATACACTGTATGCCCAGACCCTTCCGACTTTGCGGGCGCGTACAAATCCCACCTCAGAGCTTGTGTTGGTGGCCTGCATGGGTGTGGCGCCGCAAAGCCATAGCGCGGCCTTCTTGGTGGCATCCAGTATGAATCCAGGTGACTCCCTGGGTCGGTATGGCTCGCTGATGATCGCCAGGTCTACCGCCGTTTCCCTCACTGTCTGGCACAGCAGGTCTTGAGCCGCCGCACAGTGATTGAGGTTGAGCTGCAACAACTTCATCATTGGGGCGGCAAGCTGGACCCACTTTTGGATGCTGGGCATCGCTTGCTACCCGCGTAATGGTCTGTGTCCTTGCTCTTCTTAGCAGTGCAGATGAAGCATCGAACATCGCTCTGGCAGGTTGCTGCTTTGTGTCCGTTTGCGCCGCACCTGAGGCAGCATCCGGTGCGATCCACCGCGCTTTTGCACCTGATAGCTACGTGCCCGAACTCGAGACATCTATAGCAGCGTCTTTGGGCTATCCGTTCCCTGACTCTACAATTCGTCCAGCCGACTTTGAGCTTCCCTGCTTTCAGCAGGACTCTTGCATGCGCCGGGGGCAGGCACACTACTGCCAGTTGTGTATCGGCAAAGGACGGCCTCAGGCTCTTTATAGCGCCAATGTCCACGCTGGGAGCGTCAATCAGTGCAGCAATGTCCTCCTTTGTGGCCAGACTGGCAAGATCCTTGATCTCCACGCCCAGCTCCTCTGTCAACGCTCTAATCCCCGATTGCAGTCCCAGTGCCGCGCTGATGTCGTCTTTGAGCTTCGACGTGTTGCTTTTGCTCGCGCCGTTGAGCTCTAGCAGCAATTCGCCATTTGCCGTCTTTCGTATTTTGTTGACGTTTTTGCCAACTTCTTGGAGCATACCGTCCTGACGCCTGGTGACCATCCGAAGGATATCGCTATAGCTAAGTTCCCCTTGGGGCTTGATGATAATCGCGTCCGGTCTCGGCTCGCGCTCTCGTGGCTCCCTTTTTTTCCTTGCCTTGGGGCCCACCTGTTGCCACTTGAGTTGCTTTTTGGCGGCTGGGGTGGCACCATGGTCCACTGTTCCAGTGGGGGTTTTCTCGGCCTGGTGCAGCTCCGGCAGCTCAAGTTGTGTTGGTGCATGCTTCTGCTTTGAGCTCCTCTGTTTTGAGCTCCACTGTTCCAGCACTGCGTTTGTTTGTAAATGTAAACGCTGTCAACTCCGACTGCAGCTTGCCTCGGGTGGTCACATTTGAAGTGAAAATAAGTATCTGCAAGCGAAATTTTCAATATGCGCCAAAAAAGCAGACACATCTTCAATATTCATGTTTCTCCACTTTGACATAAGAGAAGTTACGAGGCGGCTTGCGTACACTGCATGGCATTCGCCAGCAGACGGACGGCTGTTAAAAAGGTTTAACAATATGGCGGCCGACGTCTCTTCGGTCTCATACCGCTGCTTGAAAAGTTCCTTGAACTGGTTCCACTCAATTCCTGCGTAGCTTACTTGGGTCAACCACTGCAAAGCACTGCCCTCCATGCAATTGCTCAGTGCCATAATGAGCCCACTGCCCGTTAGCGGATTCTCCGATAAAATAAAGTCAGCGGTCACACACCATTGAGAGGCGTCAGCGCCCACTGCGTCAGGGTTAAATGTTGGCAGAGTCACGCCAGTCTTCTGTGTATTCGATGCCTGCATAACTTTGGCCAGCTCCAGAACTACACGCAACTGCTCCATAGATATAGCAGGAGTTGGCACAGATCCCACTTCTGATGTTGGATTAATATTTTCCTGATTTGGATCCGCCATTTTGTAAGGGTTCTACGTCAATAGAAAATTACTCCGCTTGGCACGTGGTGTGGGCAAACTCTCAAACGCAACTACCCTCTCGGTATTGCAAACTAGAGCTACGAGACAATTATTGCTCCTCACGCAATTTCCATTAGTCTATATATCTACCTCCCTCACACTCACTACCGCAGAGGAACACGCTCGACGTGTGCTCCCTTTCTCTCGCTCCTTTCATCCTCTCCGAGCGAGTTCCTCAGAACACACTCGCTAATGAACACCTGGCCGTCATAGAAACAACTGCAACTCGTCCAAGGAGATGAGACAAACGACAAAGAGAGAAGTACACAGGAAACAGTGATAATACACTAAGAAAAATTAAAAAGGGGATTCGTAGGCAACCGACAGACCAAAATACATAGGGAATATTATTATGATCCGACATATACTTTATGGGGTCGAAAACGTTTCCTTCTATGCGTTACACACATCCACTTTTACCACAAATACAATATTCCCCTTAACTCTTTGAGTAGGGGTATAAAAAGCATTTTTTTTTCATTGCAAAACATGTTTATGTGTTGTACGCTTGTCAAAAAATATAAATCTATTATAACTCTGCAGTTCCAAAAGTCACTTTTCTCTTGTGATTCATTCCGTGAATTACTCATGGCATATACTAATAGCCTTTTCTCACTGGCGACCATCCACCATCCCCCATCCATTTCTGGGATGGGCCGTAAGGTTTTGCTGTTCCGAAAATTTCCTAGTTATTCCACCATCCATCTGGGATGTTCTAATTGCACGTTTCATGGTATTTTTCGATAATTGTCAAATGTTATCGTTTCATTTGACAATTATCGAAAAAATACCGCATGGAAACGTGCGAATACCCTCTGCACACTGAGCCCATCCCGGAGGAACGGTGGGAATTTTTGAAATATGTGAAACTCCGATTCACACTGCGACCATCCACCATCCCCCATCCATGAGAAACAGCTGATGCTCATAAAAGCGTGCGGAAATGTGTTTACGTCTTTAATTAAAATGAATATTAATAATATTGCAATGGTTGTAAATGTGATTCAACAGCAAAACATATTCTTGACCAAACTAATCATGTTGCTGCATATGGATGATGAAGATGTGGACGATGAGGAGATATTAGAATGGATACTTGTTTCGAAGAAACTGAAGCGTGGTCATTTGTTACTGTTTCTACAAAATCCAATCAATGTTTTAAATACAAATATATATGATAGGACTTTATAGAAGCGGTTCGGGAGATTTTGGGAGAAAGATGTAGCCAAAAACAAACATAGGCTATTTAATGAAAATTTTATA
Organism: Drosophila subsilvestris; assembly: GCA_035043285.1. Classification (NCBI taxonomy): domain Eukaryota; kingdom Metazoa; phylum Arthropoda; class Insecta; order Diptera; family Drosophilidae; genus Drosophila; species Drosophila subsilvestris. The sequence continues at coordinate 84,629 of JAWNNB010000091.1, read as the reverse complement.
TCGCCATAGCATTGTATACTTTGGGCTGTTTTTCTGAGTACAGAATAGTCGGAGGGCTGTTAGGCAACAGAGTGTGCAATTTCCTGCATGAGTTTTGCAAAACACTCCTCATAAACAAATTCCCAGAGGATAGTCCACAAACTATCTCACTTCTGAGTTTTTGTTCCTGAGAATATTTTGTTGTTGTTTTTTTCCCATTTTTCTGTCTGTCATTATTGACATTTTCGTAGTGAATTCCGATTTTTCGTTGTGAATGTCTATTCTTTATGGTTGCATTTGACAATTATCGAAAAAATACCGCATGGAAACGTGCGAATTGAGAACATCCCAAATGGATGGTGGAATAACTGGGAAATTTTCGGAACGGCAAAACCTTACGCCCATCCCAGAAATGGATGGGGGATGGTGGATGGTCGCCAGTGTGAAAAGGCTATCAGGGTCGAATGCAGGTAGAGAAAACTAAAAATATGAGACAGATGGATATGGATATCTGCTTTTCTTTCTTACGCGTACGTTTCGATCTGCAGCATTTGAAGCTGGACAGAATTTCATACTGACGTCGACGTCGCTGCCTTTGTCGACGTCGAGCCCGAACAATTTTTTTATGACATTTTCGTGACAGCCAGAACTGCAGAGAAGGCCGATATATTCGATTGCTTAAATCATGTTCATTTTTCATCGTTTCAGAATAGACATAAATTAAGTTTTCTACCTGCTCTCATTATTTTTGTATTCTTGTTCATGCATTTTGGGAAAAAGGTTAAAATTGTTAATATTAGGGTGTAGTTTAAAAAAAAATACAGTAACTGGTCTTTTATTGTATGAATTCTGTTCTGATGTATTTGTTGGAGAATTTTGCAGATTTGTTTGCAGGAACATCTACATACATATGCAAAATTTAACAATAGCTAAAATGCCAAAGAATACACTTGATACAGCCTAAAAATTAACGTTGTACATATATTTAAATCTGTTTTCTTTTGGTATTTCCAGCTGGCTATTAAATCCATTGAGACGTGCCTATATACAAGATTTGTGCTCATAACGATCCCGAAACGAAGTGGGTTCGGAGAAGTTTATTTTATTAAACGGGAATTTATTGCTGATGCTCAATATCCCAACCTTTTATTACATTGTTTGTACAAGTAGACATATTGATATTGCTGTAATGAGAGCGCAGTACCCAACGAGGACGAGTTTGTAACATCTTTTACCTAAACGGTGTAGTTACTTCTTTTGATACACTGATTTCAAACTGGTAAGTATTACACCAGCAATGTGCACATGTCGTTCAGATTTTTAATCAGAATAAATAGATACGCGTATTTATGATGTAGATGCATTTTCACAGATATAAGGTGAAAATTTGTAACGTTTGGATTTACATATGTATATATCTACATCATGTATGTATATTGTATATAAATATTAATATTTAAAAAAATATTCTCAATAAAGACGAATACCAATATGTAACCGGTCTTGTCTTAAACTTACAAGTTTTGGCAAAGCCGCTAAATGTGCTACCGAAAGCTGTATATACATACATATGTAAATGGAGCTCAGCTGAGCAGAATTATTATTTTTTAATTAGCTTTAAATAATATATTTTAATTTGTTGGTTTAATACATTTATAAATAATAAAGTTTTCCTTTTTTATATGGACGGTTTTCATTTTTATTTTGCGTTTGTTTTGCTGCTACATATGCATATAATATAAGTTTACTCCAAGTGGATTCAAACTTTCTGCTTGTTGGGGCAGAATAAATAACTTGTTTTACACCAGGGGTCGCCACGCATACACTCTCATGTACGTATCATGAGTTTGTGTGCTATGAGAACAGACACCAAGGCAAATATATTACTTATTTATCTGCCGCTGCAGCAGCCGAGCAATTGTGCATAGGGAATACGAAGTTGTTCCTCTGCCGCTGCAGTAGCCGAGCAATTGTGCATAGGGAATACGAAGTTGTTCCTCTGCCGCTGCGTCAGCCGAGCCGAGCCCCACAAAGCTTTTACGCTGTACGACGCGGCCGGCCCCTGTTTAAGACCTACTAAGGATATATGCACATATTTATATCTACATATACGTACTAAAAATTTATAGAAAAAAATCTGTGTGTAAGGGGCTATCTCGGCAACTTGTGCACCAAATTGATTGCGGTTGGTTTTCAATGATAGCCAGAGTATTTGGAATACTTTGCATACAAAAAATTGGACTTTCCTATTAGTACATAGGTTCCTCAAATATTAAAAATGAATAAAAAAAAACTCAAATTTTGTCAAAAAATGTGTGTTTGAACGCCTATTTCGTTTCATTTTGTGTCATTCTGTAGAACGGAATATTTTATGATAGATTTGTCTTTAAACCTTTTATGTAAAAAATTGTTTTCTGAAAAATTTCAATTTTTTCAAGTATGTTTGTTGCTTTTCAAATTGTGTGCATCTTAAACCAACCAGTGTGGTTTTTATAGTTAAATGTCGAGACAATAAAATTTGGTCCGGCGAAGGCGAAATGCGTAACAAGTTACATATGTCTTCGAGAAGCCAAGACATTACCCATCGCAATGAAAATAATCGTCTACGCACAGCAAGGTCCCGTTCAGATCAACGGAACGATGATGCAACAACAACTGCAACGAACGTCTTTCCTATTAGTATTAGTGAAATACAAAATCTACAAGGTGTTGCGTTCACGTACAATAGAGTCACCGATTACGCTTCTTATAGGCATATTATAATTGGTCCAATGAACGACCGTTGTCGCCATTGTCAGGCATTACAATTTAAAGGTGAAGCAGATGGGATGTGCTGTGCGAGTGGTAAAGTGAAATTGCCTGAATTAGGCAGCCCACCACAACCATTGAGCATATTACTTAATGGATTGACACCTGAACAATATACGAAAGTATAATTCGAGTTTTCAAATGACATCTTTTGGCGCCAAAAATATTAGAGACAACTTCATGCCAACGTTTAAGGTAATTAAATAGTTTTGTTTATGCAAATTGAAAATTTTTTCTCATTCTTATTGACTCTGGCTTATCTGGCTCTTTGTTACCTTTCGACAATGCAGATCATAAATTTTTCCAATTTCATTTTATTGGGAACGCGGAACACGAAGTTGATCGTCGATGTGCCATTAATACCAACACGCGGAGACAAATTATTTTTGATTTTCAAGATATGTTCCATGAGCACAGCGAATTGGTTCAAAACGTTGCTTGATCCAATGCCATCTGACCATAAAATTGTTATTCGAGCTGATAAATCACCAGTTGGCGAACATGCCAGGCGTTTCAATGCCCAAACAGTTGACGAAGTGGCAATAGTCATAGTTGGTGAGCAGTTTAATAATCGTGATATTGTGCTTTATCGTAGAAATGTACGTACAAATGTGTATCCGAGACGCATCGCTGTTATGATGCTCTATAATATCCCATATTGTTTTGGAGCGGCCAAGATGGCTATAATTTCAACATTAAAATTATCAATTATGTAAGGGGTAATTTGATGAATAATTTATGACTGATTTTTATTTTAATTGAAATTGAATTTAATTCAGGAAGAAATTCGAGTAGGAACAAAGAAAGTTAGTGCTATTAATTAATACGCATACAGGCTGCAGATACGGCATAACCAATTCAACCACATATTGTGGTGTATAGCACAATATAGCACCAGTATATTGTTGACAAGTATGCAAAAATTGAATCGGAACATTTGAATTTTCTTCGATTCAACCAAACCAAATTACGTTCCGAAGAGTATGTTCATTTGCGTGATGCCAATTACAGCGATGCTAATGCACAAAAAGTTGGAACTATGATAATATTACCGTCATCGTATGTTTGAAGTCCACGTCATATGTTTGAGTACGCGCAAGATGCGATGTCATACTTTCGCCGATAAGGTCGACCAGACCTCTTCATCACCTTCACGTAATCCGCAATGGGAAAAAATCTCGGAATTTTTGTTTATTGGTCAAACATAGAAAGATCGCCATGGTATTTTAGCACGTGGCTGATTGAAAAAATAAGGCCGAATCAAATGGACGATGTGATTTCGGCCGAAATTCCAGATCGGACAGCGGATCCTGAATATGATTAACGGTCCATGTAGTGCGTTGAATTTGAATACATGATGTTTGGTTAAAGGGAAAAGCTCCAAACGTTTTTAAAAAAATTTGGTCACCGATAGTGCGTTTTTTGACTTTGACGCTGTCGCTTTAACTGAAACCCGGCTTAACTCTTCCGTCTATGATCATGAAATTTTCGTTATCACTTATAGAATGGACCGTCCATCTCTTGCTGGTGGGGTTCTGATTTCTGTTAAAACGGATTTCTCATCTGAGTTGGTCCAATTCAACAATATCTATGGCATTGAATTCATTGTGTCGGATCGGTATCGATCTATTTGACTTGCTCCTACATTCCTCTTAAGTCAGATGCTGAGGTTTACTCATATCACCTTTCTGCAATTCAGAATATTACATCTACTTTAGGTTGCAACGATCATATTATTGTCATGGGTGCTTTTAACTTACCACTTCTTTCTTGGCTGCCTAGTGACGAGTCTAACCTGTTGCTACCAAATTACCACAACGATTTTATCGATGGACTTACCGATGTCGCCCTTGTCCAAATTAATTCAATTAGAAATAGTAGGGATAGACTCCTAGACCTTATGTTTGTTTGGGATGCTGCTTTAGCTACGGTCTCCAGAGTAAATCCAGTATCACTTCCTGAAGACCCCTAACACCCAACTATAACTTTATTCCTTGAGTTTTTCCGATCCAAATGCGCCACTAATCCCATGGCACCTAGCCGCATAAAGTGTTTTCGGAAAAATAATTTTGCTGAGCTAATTCTCCACCTCTCGCACGTTGACTGGACGTTTCTCCATGTGTTACCGAGCATTGACGAAACAGTCAATTCGTTCTATGAACGACGCCCTGAATATATATGTTCCTGTAATCAAATCTGTTTTGCCAAAACCTTCCTGGATCTCCAAGAATTTGTCTTTTTTAAAGAATATAAAATCTAGGCTCTATAAAAAATATCAAAATACTGGATCTATGTCTGTCTTTGCCCAATATTCCTCCGCTCGTTCTCAATTCCTTACTGTTAATAGTCTGTGTTATACACAATATCTTTCCCGTCGTATTAAAAATTGTCGTAGTGATCCAAATAAATTCTATCGTTCGTAAATACTAAACGTAAGTCCAATGAATTTCCTCCATCCCTTCATTATCAAAACGAATCAGAATCCTCTGCTGCTGGTATCGCAAATTTATTTGCCACCTTCTTCCAATCAACGTGCTCGTCTACCACGCATCCACTCCGTATCCCTACCATTTACCTCATGCCAACAGCATTTTTCTAGCTTTCTTTGAGAAAAGATGGTTTGTCAACTATCGACATACATATCATTCTCGTCGGTTCCAGACAAGGTGCCAAGTTGTATTTTAAAACACTGTGCGCAGTCCTTATGCAAACCCTTGACATATCTTTTCAACCTATCATTGGAAATGTCTGTCTTCCAGTGATTTGGAATGAATCCTACATCATTCCACTTCACAAAAAGGGTTCAAGATCTCACACTGAGAACTACCGAGGTATTGCAAAGCTTTCCGCCATTCCGAAGCTTTGCTTCGCGTGGTGTATATACCATAGCTCCAACACAAAAACGCAAAAGTATAATTTGGACAATATTATGTGACATTTTACAAGAGGACCAAACTGTGCTAAAAGGCTGGATTTATTGCAATAAATGCGGAAAAGTGCTCAAATTTGTTTGCAACCAAACTTCAAATTTGTCACGTCACAAATGCTGTCTGTCTTTACGACAGCCGACGGAAAGAAAAAAAGTTTCTAACTTGGACAAAAAAGCAGCTACAGAGAAGTGCAGTGAGTGGGTTGTACAGGATTGTCGCCCATTTTCCGCGGTAAACGGGACTGGATTTCGGAACCTGGTGCAATTTTTTGTACAAATTGGTGCTACGTATGGAGCGAACGTTGACATTGACGACCTACTACCCGACGCAACGACATTGAGCCGAAATGCGGAAAAAGATGCAGAAGAGAAGCGGGCGATTATCTCCAATGAAATAAAAGAAGCAGTGGATAATGGTGGAGTATCGGCAACCATTGATATGTGGTCGGATAAGTACGTTAACAGGAATTTTTTAGGTGTCACTCTCCATTACTTAAAAGATATAAAAATGAATGATTAAATTCGTGACAGATAGGGGATCCAATATAAAACGAGAAGGAACGTGAGTCGCTTCTAGTCGCGACTCTACTTTTATACCCGTACTCAGTCAGTATATAAACTTGTGAGCTTTTGATTGAAATTTTAAAAAATTTAAAAATTTTACATTTTACATTTTTTTTCTACATTTGTTAACTACATCTACATGTAAAATGTAGATTTTACATGTAGAACAAATATTCTACATCTCCTCCGCTAGGGGTTGCTCGCGCATTGCAGAGGGCAGTGTGTGCGAGAGAGAAAGAAAATGAAAATCGTCAGCAGCGCCAGAGGAGGTGGGGGAAGCAACTGAAAATTATTTTCTTTGTTCTGGCTATAATAATGATTCGATCTGATTCATTTTCGGCAATCTGATAGATATGGTCATTCTCTACGATACTGCGTTTTAAGTTTTTTCGTATCTTTTAAATTGTGGCTGCCACAGATTTTCGTCCTTTGTGAAGGCGGAAGAGGGCGGGGCGAAATTTTGAAATACACTTGTAACAGTGTGACATCACATGAGTCTGGAAACAAAATTTGGTTGCTCTAGCTTTTATAGTCTCTGAGAACGAGGCGCTCATCAGGACGGACAGACGGACAGACGGACGGACGGACGGACAGACAGACATGGCTCTATCGACTCGGCTATTGATACTGATCAAGAATATATATACTTTATGGGGTCGGAAAATTTTCCTTCTCTGCGTTACACACATCCACTTTTACCACAAATACAGTATACCCCTTAACTCTTTTGAGTACGGGTATAAAAAGCACTGGACAAGAATATTCGTTTGAATTGCAGCAGCCATTTATTTTCAAATGTGTTAGAAAAATCCTTTGACGAGTCATATGAGCTTCAAGAAATATTACACGCGTGCAAAAAAATCGTAAAATATTTTAAGAAGGCAAGTTTGCAGCATAGACTTAAACAACATTAAAAAACTCATGCCCTACTCGATGGAATTCGAATTATACCATGCTCAATTCCATAATGATTAACTGGACAGCAGTTAATGAAATATTAAGTGAGAATGAGAACGGTCAAAGACTCATATCCGTGAACATATCGGCTTTAAAAGAAATACTAATACTTCTTCAAGATTTCGAGAGAATTTTCAAAGAATTGCAGACGTGTAGCTCTCCTTCATTATGCTTTGTATTGCCCTCGATTGCCAAAATTCAGAAACTGTGCGAACCGAATTCTGAAGACATTTCTTCGATGTCCGTTCTTAAAGAAAGGATAGTTATTAATTTGAAAACGATTTGGAAGGATAATTTAACTATTTGGCACAAAGCAGCCTATTTCTTATACCCACCTGCAGCAAGCATGGAACATGAGGATATTGTAGAAATAAAAATGTTCTGCAGTGAGAAAATGGAAAATTTTAGTTTTTATTCAAACGAAACTGCCAGTATGGAATCAAGTCCAGCAAGCTCAAGTGGTCAAATGTCCACAAAATCTATCAGCCAAGCGTTTGTGCCAAAAACTACATTTTTCTTTTCCGAACTGGTGGCTCATTCAACCAAAAAATTTAAATCGCCCTTAGAGGAAATAGAAAGTTATTGTACTGAGAAAGTAGCTTTGAGCGAGGACTTCGAACCAATTGAGTGGTGGAAAGTGGTGGAAATGCTTACGATACCATTCAGCAGTGCAGCAGCTGAAAGGGTCTTTTCTTTAGCGGGCAATATTATAACTGAAAAAAGAAATAGATTAGGGCCGAAAACCGTAGGCAATTTGCTTTTTCTACATTCATACTATAAAAATTTTAAACTATAATTTAATTTAATTAGATGCATTGAATCACAAAATATTATTTAACTATTTTTAATGCACTGAAGCAGTAAAATTCGTTTTTTGTATGTTAAGTTTTGATTAATCGTTATATATTTTTTAATTTGTTAAATGGATGAATAAACTATAATTTCTTGAGCAGAATATTATTTTGTATTATGTTTTCAGCTTGGAGAAAAATTTCGGCCGTAAAAATAAAGTTAATTTTGCGTGCTTGTCGAAATTTTCATATTGCGACGAAGCGACGAATTTCCAGCAGCAGGTACTAAAAAAGCAAAGCAAGCGAAGGCTTGTACAAAAGAAACCGTAACACACAAGACACTCATACATTTTGTGCTTCCCTTTTCACCCACCCTTCTTTCGACTCCGATGCGGAAATGTATGCCACAAACACTCATGCACACAGATACCTTATCAATGTTACTTGTTACAGATACTTGTTTACTAATGTGTTGTCGAATGTCGTTAATGTTACATCAGGAGTGCCACAAGGTAGACATTTAGGTCCACTTCTGTTTATTTTATTTGTGAATGACCTTCCTCAAGTTATAACATACTCTTCTACACTAATGTACGCTGACGATGTTAAAATCTATCTCTCCTACTCTGATTGGCACCTGCACACACGCCTTCAACTCGACCTAAACGAGTTGCAAATTTGGTGTTCAACAAATCTCCTTTTTCTGAACCTTTCTAAATGAAAACTCGTACGCTCTAGTAAATCATGCCCTCGAACGAATTTCGAGTTCAAATGACCTTGGGATTATTTTCGATCATAGATTGTGTTTTAATAGCCATATAGCTGCAACTGTAAATAAAGCTAGGGGTGTTCTAGCATTCATAAAGCGTTGGTCCAAAGAGTATGTCACCAAAACACTGTATGTCTCCTTGGTTCGTCCGATTCTTGAATATTGTTCTTGTGTGTGGAGTCCACAGTACAAGGAGAAAAAAGCCATTCTCGAATCAGTCCAAAAACAATTTTTAGGTTTTGCCTCAGAACTCATGGACTCAGAATCACTTCTTGGCCAGCTTGACTTTTCTGTTCCCCTTAGACCTACCCGTACCTTTCGTCCGTTTCGTTTTCCGTTCTGTAGGTCAAATTACTCTCAACACGACCCTTTTAGAATTTTATGCTTAAATAATAATAATCTTTATCATACCCTATCCCCTGAATTATCGCTTAAAATCCTAGCCAGTACCTACAATCCTCTAGTTTTTAATTACTACAATCCTCTAGTTTTTAATTACTTTTATATTCCTTTTTTCCTTTAATTTTAATCTCATTTACTCATTTATATTAGCAGATAGTTGCTAGTCCTTAATAAATAAATAAATACAGTGACGGGCAACGATAGATATCCCGAATATCGGCGACGATGAACTGAAGATAAATGGAATTTTTTTTTCCTCAAGGATCCAAAGCGACTTTTTCTGATAGATATGGAGCTTTAAATTTGTTTAAAGAATTATGGGTTTTTTTCAATGGGAGAACTTTTTTTTAAAGAATTTTTGAATTGGCAGTTGGGACCGCAACCTTCAAGAAGGTATTTTTTGCTCATTTTTTCATTTTTTAGGTTTGGCTAACGAATTTACGCTCCAAAGTTTCTTCATAGATTTTAATGATCACCTTAAAAGACGCTTAAATAATTCACCTATACACAAAAAAATAAAGAACACAAGATATAATTTTTTTCGACTTTTTCTGACTTTTTGAAGTCAAAACTTTGCAAAATATACAGCACAAAAATCATAATTTTTGCATTTTGATATATTTATATTTCCCAGACTGTATTTTTTTGTAGCACCTTTATTATCTAAGATTTATAAAGCGCACATAAACGTAGAGGTCTACAATTCAGTTCAATCTATTAAATTAATTTGAAAATATGTACTTAAAAAAGGAACTGATATGGAGCTGAAATCACAAAGTGTTTGGGTTTTACTTCTAGCTGTTTGAATTATCTTTCCAGAATCGAAAAGTTCTTAACAACCAGACATAATATACTTGAGTTATGTGAAAACGCCAACTCTGAAAAACGCTTTACAAAAAAAAAAAAAAGTTTTCAAAAATTATTTTAAAAAAAGTTCTGCTATAGAAAAAAATATTATCAAACCATTTCTAAGCCCCAAATCTTTAAGAAAAAAGATCGTGTCGGATAGTAATTGTTGGGTTGTGCCATATTCACCTTTATTATCTAAGATTTATAAAGCGCACAAAAACGTAGAGGTCTGCAATTCAGTTCAATCTATTAAATACATTTGAAAATATGTACTTAAAAAAGGAAGTGATATGGAAATTTTACCGATGAAATCACTCAATTTCAAATGGGCAGATACATCAGTTCAAATGAAGCAGTATGGCGCATTTTATCATTCCCGATCCATGATAGGCATTTAACTGTAGTTAATTTAGCTGTTCATCTTGAAAACGGTCAACGCGTTTTTTTCACACCCGGAAATGCAATGCGACGAACTGCGCAACCACCAGCAATAACTCTAACTGCAATATTTGCGTTGTGTAAGCAGATGATTTTGCGAAAACATTGCTATACGCCGAAGTTCTCAAATATAATACGTGGAATAATTCGTCAAAAATGGTGTAAAAGCGAAGACACGGACAAGTTGTTCATGGTCAGCCAGTATTGTTTCACTTAGATGCGATAGGACTAATTTATACAGTTCATCCCAAAAATCAATAGTATTATTATTTGCGATTGTTGCTAATAACTTTTCGTGGACCAACATCATTTGAATCTTTGCGAACTGTCGATGAAGAATTCGCGATACGGCCCGCGAAGCATGCAAACGATTAAATTTGCTTGAGAATGACATGCATTGGGATCTTACACTTTTAGATGCAGCATTGTCATCAAGTCCACACCAAATTCGGTCACTTTTCGCAATTATTATAGCCACGTGCAGTCCAGCAAAGCCAACTGAATTATGGCGAAAACATCAAAATCAATTTCAAAAATTTTTTTTTACATAGAATGCAACGAAGACCTTTGCTTGAAGATGGCAAGCACATTTTCAACAAAGAACTGGAGCGTTTTGTCAATTTTTTTTTTTTTTTGCGGTTTGGTTTAATAATTTTAGCTCCAATGTTCCTCCATAGATTTTAATTAGCAATTCCTTAAACGACCCCTAATTAATGCACCTATACACAACAAAATAAAGGACTTTTCGACTTTTCCTAAATTTTTGGGTTTAATTTCTAGCTGTTTTAATTACACTACTCGATAGAATCGAACTTTCTTTTTCCTCAAGGATCCAAACCGAATTTTTCTGATAGATATGGGGCTGGATTGCCTGGATTTACAAGTAAAAGTTGGAGCCACCATTATTATCTTAATCCACCACGACTTTGCAATGGTACAAGACTTGCTGTGAAAAAAGTTATGACTAATTTACTTCAAGCAACTGTTTTGACTGGGCAATTTTGTGGTGAGCAGTGCTCACATGTTGCATATGATTGTATTGTATACGAAGATGGGATTTGTGTAAGTGAGTAAGAATTGAAGCAAAAGAGGCGTTTGCCAGCACAAACTGAGTTTATTCAACGCTGAGTATTTTTGAGTGATTATATTGAGTAAAGCAAGAAACACCCTAAGCAAGAAAGTGATCCGAACAAAGCGTCTAACAGGGCAAGCTGAGTTTATTCAACGCTGAGTATTTTTGAGCGATTGCATGTGAGTAAGAACTTTAGCTCATGAGTAAATCAAGAAAAATGTGATTTTTGCAGTTCTCTGGTGAGCACGTTTAAATTCCAAGAATTTCGATGATTCCGACTGCCCTGCCATTTGATTTCCAACAACTACAATTTCCCATTCGTCTTGCTTTTGCTATGACTGCTAAAAATCACAAGGACAGTCGTTTAAAATATGTGGTTTCAATTTGGAACATCCGGTATTTTCACATGGTCAACTGTATGCGTGCTCACGAGTAGGCAAACCATCGGCCTTAACCATTCATTGTACCAACGGCAAAACAAAGAATAATGTTTATCACAAGCATTGCAATATATGTGCAAAATATGTTATTACATCAAAATGATCATTGTTTAATTTCGATGAATTCCTAAACATTAAATTAGTAAGCAGCGAAGCTCGCGGGTCTGCTAGTGACGTTATAAAAATTTTGCTTTCCCACAAATCACATCTATGTATGTTTTTGACAGATGTGAAACTCCGATTCCCACTGGCACCACCTATGAAAAATAGCTGATGCACACAATTTTGTGCGGCATAAAATTTGTTTACTTTTATAACTAAATTTAATATGAATAATATTGCAATGGTTGTGAAAGTGTGTTTAGGAGCAAAACATATTCATGCACAAATTAATCATGTTGCTGGACATGGTTGATGATGATGAGGCCAATATTGACGAGGAAGCGTGGTCATTTTTAATGCTTCTACTAAATTCAATCAATGTTTTAAATACAAATAAATATGCTATGTTTTTTTAGAAACGGTTCGGGACATTTTTTGGAGAAAGATGTACCCGAAAACAACGAGGTGTTTTTTAAGGAAATTTTTTTATCGCCAAATCATTGTATACTTTTGGCTCTTTTTCAGTACAGAACAGTCGGAAGGCTGTCAGCTAACAGCGTGAGCAATATCCTGGCATGAGTTTTGCAGAGTATTCATAAACGAATTCCCAGAGGATAATCCACAAAACTATCTCGAAGCCGAGTTTTTGTGCCTGAGAAAATTCTGGCAAATCAGATGTTTTGTAGTTGTTTTTCCCATTTTCTTGTCTGTCATTGCTTACATTTTCGTAGTGAACTGCCCTTTTTCGTTGTGTCATCCCCGAAATGGATGGCGAAAATGTCTATGCTTACTTTGCACCAGTTTGGGTTCAACTATTTCAACGGGGAAAAATACACATGTCGGCAAGAAAAATGTAATTAAAGCAGAACGGCGAATCTGCAGTCATAGCATCGACCAAAACCGTAAAATGTATTAGAAAACTATGCCGATGCTATACTAACCAACATATATACCCGATACTCAGTCAGTATATTTGTACATATATGTAACCTACATAATTCAGGCATGCTCCGGTTCTCACTTTCACAATAAATGAGTTTTTAAATTTTTACAAAAACATAGAAAAACAATTACTTAACTTACTGTTAATTAGCAACTTATTACCCTATATATATATTCTTGATCACCATCAATAGTCGAGTCGATATAGCCATGTCTGCGGAGATGTCGGATATTCTTGAGAATAGAAAGTATTTGTTAGTCGGATAACAGAAATACAGGTATAATTAAGAATAAGGAACAATAAGCTAAGACGGAAACTAGGCAATAGAGTTCTCTGTTGTTCCTTCAATTCGCATTTAGCTGAGAGCGAGGTTTGAGAGTGATTGTGTGTTCACAGCCTTGTGTATTGCGGGAGATAAACGAAGAAAACAAGAAGAGTTTCCAGTTTTCCCACAGATTTGAAAGAGAAAATACACAACCGCGACAAGTCCTTTGTCATTTTCTTTGTTCCCAATTGGCAGTTTGGCCCTCAACCTTCCCACCCCATATTTTCGATTTTTAGGTTTGGTTAACGAATTTTTGCTCCTTAAAAGTCAAAATTTCGTAAAAAATACCGGAGAAAAATCATAATTTTTGTATATGAAAGCTTATTAAACGGTAAGCTGAAATCACATGTTTTTCGGTCTAATTTAGAGCTGCATCAATTAGCTTTTATAATGGCAAAGTTAATTACAACCAAATATAAGATACTTAAGTTACGTGAAAAAAAGAAGCGCTACCGCAGAAATATTTAATTTAGAATTTAATATTAAGAAGGAACGTGTAAGTCGCTTCTAGTCGCGACTCTACTTTCATACCCGTACTCAGTCAGTATATAAATTTGTGAGAATTTTAAAATATTTTACATTTTAAATTTGTTTGCTACATCTGTTAACTACATCTAAAGTATAATCACTAAGCAAACAGCACATAGAGGCGTCAAATCGACTAAAAACTGCTTGCATAAAATTGTTGGACGATTGGCTCCCAAGCCTTTAGGTCGGGAGCTGGTAGCTTCGGCAGGGCACTCGGCTCTCTCCGGGTTGAGCCGAGAGAGAGCGCCTGTGCAGCTGTGTCGAATGTAAACCGTGTGCGTGTGTAGCTATGCCTGTGTGTGTGTGTGTGTCGAAGGAAGGTTACCTTAAAATAAGGAATTCTTTATTTTTTGGTTGCAGGTGGCCTGGGTATTTCAATGTTTGCTTAGTGGTATAATCTTATACATCTAGAAAAAATATTCTACATCTACCATTTATATTCTACAGGGCACAGGGCAGAGTAGAGACAGGGCAGAGCAGCGCCAGAGGAGGTGATGGAAGCAACTGAAAATTAATTTCTTCATTCTGGCTATAATAATAATCCGATAATCATATCTGTTAGATATGGTCATTCTCTACGATACTGCGCTTTTAGTTTTATCGTATCTTCAAAATTGTGGCTGCCACAGATTTTTGTCCTTTGTGGTGGCGGAGACAGACAGACGGACATACGGACGGATGGACAGACAGACATGGCTCTATCGACTCGGCTATTGATACTGATCAGGAATATATATACTTTATAGGCTCGGAAATTGTTCCTTCTCTGCATTACACACATTGACTTTTACCACAAATACAATATACCCCTTAACTCTTTTAGAGTACGGGTATAAAAAAAATACCAGATATCAAAATGTCTTAAAAAAGTTCTCCCATAGAAAAACAAATCATTACTCTATCAAAGAAGTTAATTTGGTGCAAAGTGGCGAAATGGTCTCGGGTAGTGTAATTAATCTCTGTTCTCGACAGGCAGATACTTTGATATCTGTGGCAGATATTACGAGAGATGAAGGAACAGCAAAGCAGCCATTTCAAAGCCACGGGATAATAGAAGAAGCGCACGTTGATGTTTTGAAATAACTTTTAAACAGACTTAAGTCACCAAAGTCACCAAAATAAAAAAGTTTGTTCGGAGCAGCAGCCGTTAATAGCCGTTAATTTCAATCACATCTCATCTCTTATATTTTAAATCGCTCTCAGCGCTGTGAGATCCTATTTCAGGCTGGGATATGCATTCAGTCCTGTCCAGGGTTCGTTACAAGAAATTTGTATTCTGAAGAACTTTAAAGTCCTGGACTCGCCTTTAGATCGAAGGAAGAGAGTAAGGTAGGCTTGGAGAAGCGTTGGGAATTGTCTATAAGAAATGACTCTGGCGTTGGTGTTTTGCTTTTGTGGATTTTTCTTTATTCTTTAGTTATTAAATGGCTTTTATATGTGACCTTGGTGGATTTGTTATTGTCAGTTTCTTGGATTATCGCGGTGTGTTGTATTTTGCTGACCGGGGTAAAGCTGCCAGGTGTGCGCTTAGACTTGCTGGCTGGTGTACTGCCGAGTGTGGTATCTGGTGAATTGCCCAGGTAGTCTCTGGGATTCTGGCTGATGTACTGCCCAGGTATTGCCTCTGGGATTCTGGCTGATGAACTGCCCCTTCTTCGGTGCATCCTGCGCTTTTTATGTAATTCGCCGATGGTCGACATCGTACGTCAGATCTTGGCGTCAGCGACTTTTGATTTCCGCTTGTTTGTTAAACGATCGGGTGTTACTTATTTTTATGCTTAATCGGTAAAAGATATTGTACCACTTCCATAAAGGTGGGTCAGTGGGTTTGGATTGATTTCTGCTTTAGTTGTGTGTTAATTTTTATGCTTGCTTAGTAGAACATAGTGTACCACTTCCATAAAGATGGGTCAGTGGGTTTAGATTGATTTCTGTTGCGTCTGCACTCCGGAAATCGTATGGTGAATCAATGTGGGTTATTATTTTTGGGAATTGGGCGCGAGCATTTTATTCTGGCTTGACTTGTTGTGTAATAATGCCATGATATTTCCTATGCAGGTCAACTGACGCTGGCGATTGTGAAATATCATGAGAGTGGGAAGACCGAGAATTGGCCTACTTGTCTCATTGCGACACAGTGCAATTGATGAGGTGTGATAGTCTGTTTTTGTGCGGAAATATATTTTGTTGCCGGCTTGGCGAAACTAAAGTGTGCGAGTGTTACGTTGAATTGTGGCTTATACTTAGTTCTTAGCTTACGGTGGTTTTGAGTGGTCGCAGTCGTAGTCGTAGGAATGTAACAAACCACAGTTCGTTACAGCCCATACCCGTACCACACACTGTATCATTACATTACTTATTGCATTGCTTCGCCCTGCGTCGCGGCAGTCCAAATTATTTGTCGAACGCATCGTATCATAGCTCGCGGCCACGTCCTCAAATCTATTGTTACCCATCGAACAATAAAAACAGTTATAAAATAAACCAACGGATTTAATTATTTGCAACTGTGGAGTCTGAGTTGCCGAAAAAGCTCGGCAGCTTCCAACATTTTGGTGACCCCGACGTGATCGCTGTGGACTTATAGTGCGTTAAAAGTGTTTAAACCATTCAATCAAACCAATGTTGAAGGTTTAGCGTGACATTTGTGGAAAAGTAGCGAACCAAAAGTCGTTGGACCTACCGTAGCAGTTCTAGCGGGCCCCCTGTTCGTTTTTTTCACCGTCTGCTTCAGCCTGCGCAACGCACTCTCGAGACAGGCTGCAAAGAGTTCTAAGAGTGGTCCGTTAGTTTTTTTCTTCGTCTCCTCTTTGGTCGTGTGCTTGATGCATCTCTCGTGAGCGGCTGCAGTAAGAGCTCTCTGGAATTCGAACTCGAAATCAAAGTACATCTCGAACGTTGGCTCTTTATACGTGCTGGTGTTTCGGTCGTCGCTTCGTTGCTTTACCGGTGCATACATTTCGCATATAACAAGTGCCGAAAAAGTGAGCGCAAAAGGTTTTTTGAACTCGTTTAAACTCGCGCGTTGCATTATCATATTTAACTGTGATCGACTAGCACCCTCCGCTTCAACTGTTTTCTATAGCCGAAACCATGGGCAAGAGAAAAAATAGCAGGAAGAGTAGATCGTTTGCTATGGGCAATGAAAATGATTCTGTGACATTTGGCGCTGCCCCATCTGGGCAAAGTTTTAGTGCGAACGCAGCCAGCACCCAAGTCTTTGAGCCTGCATCTCGTATTTCCTTCATGAGGCTGAAGGCTAGGGTTATTTTCGATCGGCTAGAGATAGATAGTGAAAAGTTGCGCCAAATGGATGAATACGACTTGCGAGGGCTGTTGGAATCATTGACGGAGCTGAAATCAAATTTTGTTGCAGCCCTGAATACCATCAGCTCTCTGGAAATAAATGAAATTAATTATATCGTAGCACTAGACATTCTGAAGCGACGCTTTGAAAATAAACGTTTTATTTTTTTGGCACACATCAGAGGGATTTTGGGTTGGAGAAGGCTGACGCATCTGTGGGCAGGTTGAGGGAGCTGACTAATAGAGTTACCTCGCATATTCGTGCTATGGAATCTCTTGCAAAAAAGGAAGAAGTGGCGGATTGTATTCTCTTGCTCACTATGCTTCAGAAGATGGACAAGGCCTCTCAAAATAGATGGGAGGAGTCTTCGTCGAATCAAGAGCTACCATCTTGGGAAAAATTATATGGATTATCATGATTGCCAATTGTCAACGGTTAATTATATCGCCGAATGATCGTCGCCTAGAAGCCAAGAGGCTCTTGCTATGCCTAAATTACCTACGAAAGGGCAATCAATTGAGAGAGTGTAAATCAGGTCCCTGTCGCACTTGCCGATCGAAGCATCACAATCTTTTGCATTCGTCCAACAGAGCCTGTCCAATCTGTGCTTCCAGTTGAAGCCCCACAAGCACAACCAAGTCGTACTGCCATGGTTGCATTGTCGCCCTCCTTGCCTCAAGCACTTATGTCCCACAGTCCATCTGATGCTGTGCTTTTAGCCACCGCCGTCGTTCTCATAAAAAAAACAGCGTTGGAACTTTCGTGCTATGTCGCGCACTTTTGGACTCGGGATCGCAATTGAATTTTGTAACTAGTCGTCTAGCTAATAAGCTAAACCTTCGAAAAACCAAATTGGTTACCGCTGTCTCTGGCACAGGAGATTCTAGCTTCCCAACAGAAGGCATCTCGGTGGATCTCGTTCTGAAATCTCCGATTTCAGAATTCACCACTAGCATCACTGCCGTCGTTGAAGTTTACGGACCTTAAGCCTAGCATGACAGTTAGCACTGCCGTTGCTGCAGAAGACACATCTAGGATGGATTCTTTCTGGTGGCGGACACTCGGCCGTCAACAATTCGTCGTTCATCGCAACCAAATCTTCGGATGACACCAACCACAGCACTCGGCTCGATGAGTTGGTTCGTCAATTTTGGGAAGTGGAGCACATCTTTGAGCCAATCGCTAGGGCAACAAAGGAGGAGCTGCACTGCGAGGAACACTTTGTCAACCATCACAGTCGACTACCCTCAGGGGAATATTCCGTTAGCTTGCCCATGAAGCGAAGTTTGGAGTCCTTGGGTGATTCCTACTTGCAAGCAAAGCGACGTTTGGAAAATTTGGAGCGCAAGTTCGTGCGTGGTCCAGATTTGTATTCGAAATATTCGGCATTTATGAAAGAATACCTGGCCCTTGATCATATGTCTCTGGTGCCAAAGGAAGATAGGCACAAGTGCAAGTATTTCTTGCCTCATCATTGCGTTATTAAAGAGGAAAGCTCCACGACAAAGCTGAGAGTCGTATACGACGGCTCTGGAGCTACCACATCTGGTCTTTCGTTGAATGGTCTGCTTATGTCAGGTCCCACCATTCGATTTCGTACATTTTCCATTGCTCTTACAGGTGATATCGGTAAAATGTATAGGTGCGTGCGTGTCTCAATGCCTGACCCCATGCTCCAATGCATATTGTGGCGGGAATCTCTTGACGGCGACATACAGATCTTCAAGCTAAACACTGTCACCTATGGGACTAAGCCTGCTTCGTTTTTAGCTATTCGAGCTATGCATCAGCTGGCCAAGGATGAGTCGCCTTCGTCTCCATCGGGTTCGGAAACCATTATACAGGACTTCTACGTGGACGATTTGATTTCTGGAGGCAATTCAGTCGAGGAAGTGCTGGATATTATGATTCAAACCACGGATCTTCTTGCTTGAGGCAATTTTTAATTGAGGAAATGGTGTTCCAACTCTCCTAATGTTCTTTGTGAAGTCCCTGAGGCCGAAAGGGAAAGTTTTCTGAAGCTTGATGATGGCAGCGATGTGACCAAGGCGCTTGGACTCATCTGGGAACCCCATAAGGACAAGTTCTTGTTTACGTTTGCACCTACAATCGGTGTTGGCAAAGACACTAAGCGTTCGGTGTTGTTGACTGTTGCACGGTGCTATGATCCTATGGGATTGATTTGACCAACATTGACTGGAGCGACAAGCTGCATTGGGATGAAAGTCTTCCTCAGCCGTTGGAATCGGCTTGGGCTGAGTTCTGCGGGGACTTCGCTACTGTGGGTCACGCTACATTTCCGCGCTACATACTTCAACCTAAGGCAAGGTTTGAATTGCATGCCTTTTGCGATTCCAGCCTCCAGGCCTATGGCGCTTGTATCTATGCTGGGTCGTTTAAGGATACCGCCGCTGAGGTACATTTGCTTTGCTCGAAGGCTAGAGTTGCACTATTGAAAACACTCACGGTGCCTAAGCTTTAGCTTTGTGCAGCGTTCCTATTGGCCAATTTACTTCGCGAAATCAGAAAAATGGATACCTTCGACTGCCCGATCCATTGCTGGTCGGATTCAACTGTGGTACTGTCTTTGTTGCGAGAGGAACCATCCAAATTTAACGTGTTCGTATCCAACAAGATTTCTGCAATACAGCAACTTACGAGGGGCATGGATTGGCGCTATGTCCCAACTGAAATGAACCCGGCTGACATTCTGTCAAAGGGAGCAGCGCCTCAGGAACTCTTGCAGTCTAGGTTGTGGATGAATGGACCTTCCTTCTTGCATGGCGAAAGAAGTAGCTGGCCTGAGCCCGAGCTCAGACTTCCGGAAATTAGACATCGAGTATTGCTGTCGTCTGAGCGAGTCGACATCTCGCTGTCGTTTAAGCACATTAACTCATTCGGAGTCATGATGCGCATTTTTGGATATGTTCATAAGGTCCCCGGATCTCTCGTCTGAAGACCTTCGCAAAGGATCGCATTTGTTGTGTCGCATCGTTCAGTTGTCACGCCTCTATCCTGAGTACCGTGCTCTGCGGAAGGGAAACTGTGTGGAGTCTTCCAGGTGCATTGTATCTCTCGCGCCCTTCATAGATGACGTTGGGTTGATTCGTGTTGGTGGAATCGACTACTGCGGTCCCTTCTATTACAAGCCAGATGGGCGCAGTCGAACGCCTACAAAATGCTACATCAGCGTCTTCATCTGTTTCTGTCTGGTTGGAATTAGTTAAGGACCTCCCAACTGTTGGATTTTTGAGCGCTCTCAAGCGCTTCGTTGCCACGCGCGGCATACCCCGAAGCGTTTGGTCGGACAATGCCACCAATTTTGTGGGAGCAAGGAACGAGTGGGTCGACCTTCGGCGGCTTTTTATAAGCGAGAAGCATCGTGATGCAGTTCATAATCATTGCATCAACAATGGTTTCAATTGGAAATTTATGCCGCCTCGCTCACCCCACTTCGGGGGCTTATGGGAGGTAGCAGTGAAGATGGCCAAGCAGCATTTCTATCGCTCCATGGGATCGTCACTCTTTGGCTTTGACGAGCTGAGGACATTGGTCTGCCAAATCCAGGCTGTAATAAATTCTCGTCCTCTTCTCGCAATTTTAGAAAACCCTGAAGATCTTAGCGTCTACACACCAGGACATTTTCTAATTGGTCGTCCTCTGATGGTGTTTCCCGGGCCAGACGTTACGAGTCTTACCTTTAATAGACTAGATTGCTGGCAACGAGTTGCCTGTGCTAAGCAGATTTTTTGGAAGCGTTGGAGTGAGGAGTATTTGACTGCTCCAACAACGTGCCAAATGGCGCACACCGCAGCCATCGATCCAAGTCAATGACGTCGTCTGCATCAAGGACGAAAACTTGCCACCGTTGAAGTGGCCCCTAGCACGGGTGATCAAGGTCATTACTGGAGCTGATGGGGCTGTGCGAGTTGCTATCCTGAGGACACCATCTGGAACCACTCGTCGAGCTGTCAACAAGCTGTGCGTCCTACCCGTTCAGGATCCTGTTAAAAGCCCTGGTCTTTCAACGGGGGGGAGTATTTTCGGAGCAGCAGCCGTTAATAGCCGTTAATGTCAATCACATCTCATCTCTTATATTGTAAATCGCTCTCTCAGCGCATACCCGTACCCGTGCAGTTTGGTTTTAGGAAGGCAAGATCGACGACGGACGCGATCCGCATAGTCAAGGACATAGCAGCAAAAGCTATTGAGGGAACGGAGGTGGCTGGGAGGACGGAAGCAGTACTGTCTCGTGGTCACTCTCGACGTAAAGAACGCCTTCAACTCGGCGAGGTGGGACGTCATCCTTAGGGCCCTATCCCGACTAGGAATCCCAGATTACTTGGTAGCCATCATCGAGGACTATTTCAGAGGCCGGATGCTGCTATACAACACCGATAGCGGCACAGTGCAGTACCAGGTGACATGCGGCGTTCCTCAAGGCTCGGCCCTGGGACCAACTCTATGGAACGTCATGTACGACGCATCCTCAAGCTCCTCAAGTTCGCAGACGACGTTGCGCTGGTGGTGGTAGCCAAGCATCTCGGCGACGTGGAGGCCCGCTGTAACCAAGCGGTGGCAACAATTCAGGAGTGGTTGAACTCTGTGGGCCTCACTCTGGCTGAGCAAAAGACGGAGGCGGTCCTAATATCCAGTCGCAAAAAAGTCGAGGTAGCGACCGTCCGTGTCGGCTCAGTCGACATAACATCCTCAAGAGAAATCCGATATCTCGGAGTAATGCTGGACACTCGCCTCTCATTTCGCGACCACCTCCAGGCCTCCAGTCTGCAAAAAGGCATCCGACTTAGGAAGAGCACTTTCGCGCATGATGCTGAACGTGAAGGGACCCAAGCAAGGCCGCCGACTTCTTCTGCAGTCCGTCCTTAAATCGGTAATGTTGTATGCAGCACCAATCTGGGCAGAGGCGGCGAGGACAAAGTCCTACAGGAGAGGGCTAGACGCAACTCACCGACTAGGAGCTCTGCGGGTCTGCTGCGACTTCCGAACAATCTCGGATGACGCGGCCTTGGTCATAGCAGGAATGCTCCCAGTGGCGGACCTCGCAGAGGAAGCAAAGGAAATCTCCACAGATCTCGACGCAGCACCACAGAATCGTTCACCGGCACTAAGGAGACAAATAAAGTCGGCAGCGAGGGAAAGGAGCCTGAGCAGATGGCAGGAACGATGGGGTATCTCAACGAAGGTCAGATGGACATTCCGTCTTATACCGGACATCGCTACGTGGGTAAACCGGAAGCATGGAGAGGTGAATTTTTGGCTAACCCAGCTAATAAGTGGACACGGCTGTTTTAGGAGCTATCTCCATCGCTTCGGGCACGATAGCGACGATAAATGCCCGACGTGCGGCGTCGAAGAAACCGCTGAGCACATCCTTTTCAGCTGCTCAAGATTTGCAGAACAGCGTAGCGGCATTGGCGGTGACACGCTGAGCACGGAGAACCTGATCAACAGGATGGTTGCGAGCGAGCAGTACTGGTTAATGGTATGCGGGTTTGCGTCAGAGGTTATGCGGAAGTTGAGAGAGCTGGAGCGGAGTCGAAACGACATAGAAGGAGGGGTCTAAGGTGACCCGCCCGTCCCTGCGAAGCAAAGCTTCACGGTATTCCCGCAGGAACTCGGGCTTTTTTCTATTTACTTTCTATTATACATATACTCTTTACCAAATAAACTGATTAAAAAAAAAAAAAACACTGTATCTTTAAATTACTTATTACATTTGCGTCGCCCTGTTCGCAGTCTAAATTATTTGTCGAGCGCTTTGAATCGTAGTAAAATCTCTTGCTACCCATCGAGCAATAAAAAACAGTTATAAAATATACCAACGGATTCAATTATTTGCAAATGTGGAGTCAGAGTTGCCGAAAAAGCTTGGCAGCTTCCAACATAGTTAATTTGTATAATTGTATTGTATTTTTTGCATTTATTAAGAAAGAGTACGAGCTGTGCTGTCTCTAATCAGGTTTGAGCCTTGATGGTCTTCAAATTCAATTTCATTTTCGGCAAAAACTAAATCATCTGTGACTGGCGCTTTTAGTCTGTGGCAGATATTGTGCAAGGCGCATCAAATAATTATAATGCTGCATGACAATATGGGCTCATAAATAATAGAGTTTTAAAGGCATCGAAACCCACTTTTTAGAACTCCAATAGTTCGTTGCACAATGTTTCGAGCGCCACAATGCACAATGGATCCGGCTTCTGCACGTCTGTAAGGTGTTAATACCAAGGGTTCTAGGGCAGTGGTCGGCAACATGCGGCTCGCGAGCCGCATGCAGCTCTTTCGCTGTAAAGATGCGGCTCTCCGCATTAATATAATTATCAATATAATTATAAATATATTAAAATTTCAAAACTCCGAAAAAAAACGAGTAGGAACGTGTGAGTAGCTTCTGGACTCGGCTTCTTCTTTTATACCCGTACTCAGTCAGAGTATAAATTTTTGAGAATTTTCAAATATTGTACATTTTACATTTTTTTTCTACATCTGTTATCTAAATCTACATCAAAAATGTCGGTTATGTGTATTCTACATTGTGTATGTAATTCAGATTTAAAATCTCCTCATCGGTCGCGCACTGCACAGGGCACAGTGTGTGCGAGCGAGAAAGAGAATAGGTATCGTCAGCAGCGCTGAGAGGAGGTGGGGGAAGCAACTGAAAATTAATTTTTTTACTCTGGCTATAATAATAATTCGATCTGTTTTTTAGTTGTATTGTATCTTTTAAATTGTGGTTGTCACAGATTTTTGTTATTTGTGGGGGCGGAAGGAGGCGGATCGAAATTTTGAAATACACTTGTAGCAGTGTGATATCACATGAGTTTGGAAACAAAATTTTGTTGCTCTATCTTTTATAGTCTCTGAGAGCGAGGCGTCAAACAAGACGGACAGACGGACGGACGGACAGGCAGACATGGCTATATCAACTCGGCTATTGATGCTGATCAAGAATATATATACTTTATGAGGTCGAAAAATTTTCCTTCTCTGCGTTACACACATCAACTTTTACCACAAATACAATATATCCCGTAACTCTTTTTGAGTACGGGTATAAAAAGTGAATTGCTCCGAACAGCTGATTTGGCTATCGATAAGTCTCTGTTAAACATAACAGAGGCCTTTTTGTATGAGCACAAATACAATATCCCATTTACTCCTTGAGTACGTTTATAAATTTCTTGAGCGAAAAATGTATGTATGTTTTTTTATCAATAAATATTATTTCGTATGAAAAGCTATTATTCGAAACAAAAAATATAATATAGATCCTCTTCAAATATTAACTCAAACATTTGACTGGCTCTTTGAAAAATGGGGAAAATAGGAAATTTTGTAAATTGTGATTTTCGACTCTTCCGTCCCAAAAGGTTGCCGGCCAAAACAAAATGTCAAGCCAACCTTAAAAAGTACTCTCAGGCCAAGCTGTTAGTTCAAATAAAGGAATCATGGCAAGATCCTGGATGGGTGCTATTAATTGCCAATATCTCCATAATGTAATTGCACATCTAAACAAACGAAAAATGGTTATCAATACGTAGGTTGCTATTTAAGATTCTGACCTAACTATGAAAAACACAACATAGGCGTCTGAATTTTTCTGTATTCTGTATGAATATTTAACCCTTTTTTAAAACACTTAAACCTAATTTCACTTTTGGCACTCAGAAAATTATCTCTAAAACAGGCCTTAATTCGGGTTTTTTTTCTTTAAAACATTCATACCGTCGATTATTGATTTTGTTTCGATTTTGTATTTTTGCATCCATGTTTCGCCACCTGTGTAGATGTTAAACACAGCCTCTGAAGCACCACGATTGTACTTTTGTAAAATTTTCGATTTTTAGATTTTTTGGGTTCCCACCCACCTTTTTTACCATGAGGTGATCATGGAAAATCTTATTAATGGTCGTCATACTAATGCCCAAGGATACCTCAATCTCACAGTATGTGACATGACGATCTTGCTCAATCATTTTGCGCACAGCATCGATATTTTGTGGCACAAAAATTAATTTTAGACCACTTTCACGAAATTCCTCCTGCAACGAAGGTCGTCCATGGTCGAATTCGCGATACCAGTCTTTTCATTGGCAATCCATGGTGCTTCCTCAATAAAAGTTTAACGTAGCTGATCTAAGCATTCTTAGCTTAAAAATCCACCTCAAATATGGTAGAAAATCATTACAAAGACATTTTCATGTGTAAATTTAAATTTTTGCCCGAGCTGAATTTTGGATTTACCGTTAATTGATATCAAACGTGGTCGTACATGAAAAAGTTGTAGGTATGTTTAATTAACAAAACTCCAAATTTTTTGCTGCAAATGACCGTTTTTTTCTTATACGACTAGAAGTGACCTAGGCCAGAAACATAAATAGTACCCCTGGTATCTTTGCCTCTTTGTCATTAAAGCTAAAATAGCCCTTACTTTTAAAAAATATGGATTCATTTATAGACGGGCGTGTGTTTGATCTACACAGTTGATAATGCTAGGCAGTTGGTAATTTTTTATAAAAGTAGTCCATCAAAACAAGAACTTCTCTTTGCGACACGGATACTTCCTCCAATATGGGAATAATGCTGTGCAGAAAATGGCCAAACGTACTCTTCCCAACGTCCCAGGGAGACGCAGAAGTCAGCGCTGCCAAACTCGCCCGCTCGTTAGCATCGGCTTGCACGGGCAAGCACAAGACAGACAAGGAGCCACTCTCGCCACCACGATCCGGTATTCTGTTGGACCACGCCGAAGCTCGCAGCGAATGCATCCGTGCGACTCTGCGGAAAATTACCCCTGGGGCCTCGCATATAATGCGATAGTAAAGAGCTCAACGCGGCAAAGCCTTTCACCGCGGTTGATCCTGCCAGGATAAAAGCAATCATCAAATGCCTCTTCCCCACTGGCGCCCCAGCTGTCAGCACGGCACGAACACCGTATCGCCACATCGGATGGACCGACATAACGGCAAGCGAGATGTCGGATGTGGCAGCAATAACCCCGACCGGCAAGGCAGCAGGCTCAGATGATATACCCGATACCACCGTGAAGCTGTCAATGACCGCGCATCCATCGGCTTTCGCGCATGTCTTCAACATGTGCCTTCGCGAAGGATTCTTCCCAGAGCCATGGAAGCAGCAGAAGCTTGTCCTGTTGCCATCCTATAGGCCCATCTGCCTGATAGACACCGGGGGGAAGGCGCTGGCGCGATTCATTTGCAGGAAGCTCCAGGAAGCTGTCGTAGAGGCAGGTGACCTATCTCCGATGCAGTTTGGCTTTAGGAAGGCAAGATCGACGACGGACGCGATCGGCATAGTCAAGGACATAGCGGCAAAAGCTATCGAGGGAACCAGGTGGCTTGGGGGACGGAAACAGTACTGCCTCGTGGTCACTCTCGACGTAAAGAACGCCTTCAACTCGGCGATGTGGGACGTCATCCTTAGGGCCCTAACCCGGCTAGGAATCCATCATCGAGGACTACTTCAGAGGCCGGATGCTGCTATACAACACCGATAGCGTAGTACCAGGTGACGTGCGGAGTTCCTCAAGGCTCGGTCCTAGGACCAACTCTGTGGAACTACCAAGTGACGCCCAAACAGTAGAATTCGCAGACGGCGTCGCGCTGGTGGTGGTAGCCAAGCATCTCGGCGACGTAAAGGCCCGCTTTAACCATGTGGTGGCAGCAATCCAGGAGTGGTTAAACTCTGTGGGCCTCAATCTGGCTGAGCAAAAGACGGAGGCGGTCCTAATATCCAACCGACCGTGTTGGCTCAGTCGACATAACATCCTCAAGAGCAATCCGATATCTCGGAGTAATGCTCGCCTCTCATTTCGCGAGCACCTCCAGGCAGTCTGCAAAAAGGCAGCCGACCTAGGAAGAGCACTTTCGCGCATGATGCCGAACGTGAGGGGACCCAAGCAAGGCCGCGGACTTCTTCTCCAGTCTGTCCTTAAATCGGTAATGCTGTATGCAGCACCAATCTGGGCAGAGGCGGCGAGCACAAAGTCCTACAGGAGAGTGCTAGGAGCTCTGCGGGTCTGCTGCGGCTTCCGAACAATCTCGGATGACGCGGCCATGGTCATAGAAAGAATGCTTCCAGTGGCGGATCTCGCAGAGGAAACAAAGGAAATCTCCACAGATCTCGATGCAGCACCACAGAATCGGTCACCGGCACTAAGGAGACAAATAAAGTCGGCAGCGAGGGAAAGGAGCCTGAGCAGATGGCAGGAACGATGGGCTATCTCAACGAAGGGCAGATGGACATTCCGTCTTATACCTGACATCGCTACGTGGGTAAACCGGAAGCATGGAGAGGTGAATTTTTGGCTAACCCAGCTAATAAGTGGACACGGCTGTTTTAGGAGCTATCTCCATCGCTTCGGGCACGATAGCGACGATAAATGCCCGACGTGCGGCGTCGAAGAAACCGCTGAGCACATCCTTTTCAGCTGCTCAAGATTTGCAGAACAGCGTAGCGGCATTGGCGGTGACACGCTGAGCACGGAGAACCTGATCAACAGGATGGTTGCGAGCGAGCAGTACTGGTTAATGGTATGCGGGTTTGCGTCAGAGGTTATGCGGAAGTTGAGAGAGCTGGAGCGGAGTCGAAACGACATAGAAGGAGGGGTCTAAGGTGACCCGCCCGTCCCTGCGAAGCAAAGCTTCACGGTATTCCCGCAGGAACTCGGGCTTTTTTCTATTTACTTTCTATTATATAATACTCTTTACCAAATAAACTGATTAAAAAAAAAAAAACACTGTATCTTTAAATTACTTATTACATTTGCGTCGCCCTGTTCGCAGTCTAAATTATTTGTCGAGCACTTTGAATCGTAGTAAAATCTCTTGCTACCCATCGAGCAATAAAAAACAGTTATAAAATATACCAACGGATTCAATTATTTGCAAATGTGGAGTCAGAGTTGCCGAAAAAGCTTGGCAGCTACCAACATAGTTAATTTGTATAATTGTATTGTATTTTTTGCATTTATTAAGAAAGAGTACGAGCTGTGCTGTCTCTAATCAGGTTTGAGCTTTGATGGTCTTCAAATTCAATTTCATTTTCGGCAAAAACTAAATCATCTGTGACTGGCGCTTTTAGTCTGTGGCAGATATTGTGCAAGGCGCATCAAATAATTATAATGCTGCATGACAATATGGGCTCATAAATAATAGAGTTTTAAAGGCATCGAAACCCACTTTTTAGAACTCCAATAGTTCGTTGCACAATGTTTCGAGCGCCACAATGCACAATGGATCCGGCTTCTGCACGTCTGTAAGGTGTTAATACCAAGGGTTCTAGGGCAGTGGTCGGCAACATGCGGCTCGCGAGCCGCATGCAGCTCTTTCGCTGTAAAGATGCGGCTCTCCGCATTAATATAATTATCAATATAATTATAAATATATTAAAATTTCAAAACTCCGAAAAAAAACGAGTAGGAACGTGTGAGTAGCTTCTGGACTCGGCTTCTTCTTTTATACCCGTACTCAGTCAGAGTATAAATTTTTGAGAATTTTCAAATATTGTACATTTTACATTTTTTTTCTACATCTGTTATCTAAATCTACATCAAAAATGTCGGTTATGTGTATTCTACATTGTGTATGTAATTCAGATTTAAAATCTCCTCATCGGTCGCGCACTGCACAGGGCACAGTGTGTGCGAGCGAGAAAGAGAATAGGTATCGTCAGCAGCGCTGAGAGGAGGTGGGGGAAGCAACTGAAAATTAATTTTTTTACTCTGGCTATAATAATAATTCGATCTGTTTTTTAGTTGTATTGTATCTTTTAAATTGTGGTTGTCACAGATTTTTGTTATTTGTGGGGGCGGAAGGAGGCGGATCGAAATTTTGAAATACACTTGTAGCAGTGTGATATCACATGAGTTTGGAAACAAAATTTTGTTGCTCTATCTTTTATAGTCTCTGAGAGCGAGGCGTCAAACAAGACGGACAGACGGACGGACGGACAGGCAGACATGGCTATATCAACTCGGCTATTGATGCTGATCAAGAATATATATACTTTATGAGGTCGAAAAATTTTCCTTCTCTGCGTTACACACATCAACTTTTACCACAAATACAATATATCCCGTAACTCTTTTTGAGTACGGGTATAAAAAGTGAATTGCTCCGAACAGCTGATTTGGCTATCGATAAGTCTCTGTTAAACATAACAGAGGCCTTTTTGTATGAGCACAAATACAATATCCCATTTACTCCTTGAGTACGTTTATAAATTTCTTGAGCGAAAAATGTATGTATGTTTTTTTATCAATAAATATTATTTCGTATGAAAAGCTATTATTCGAAACAAAAAATATAATATAGATCCTCTTCAAATATTAACTCAAACATTTGACTGGCTCTTTGAAAAATGGGGAAAATAGGAAATTTTGTAAATTGTGATTTTCGACTCTTCCGTCCCAAAAGGTTGCCGGCCAAAACAAAATGTCAAGCCAACCTTAAAAAGTACTCTCAGGCCAAGCTGTTAGTTCAAATAAAGGAATCATGGCAAGATCCTGGATGGGTGCTATTAATTGCCAATATCTCCATAATGTAATTGCACATCTAAACAAACGAAAAATGGTTATCAATACGTAGGTTGCTATTTAAGATTCTGACCTAACTATGAAAAACACAACATAGGCGTCTGAATTTTTCTGTATTCTGTATGAATATTTAACCCTTTTTTAAAACACTTAAACCTAATTTCACTTTTGGCACTCAGAAAATTATCTCTAAAACAGGCCTTAATTCGGGTTTTTTTTCTTTAAAACATTCATACCGTCGATTATTGATTTTGTTTCGATTTTGTATTTTTGCATCCATGTTTCGCCACCTGTGTAGATGTTAAACACAGCCTCTGAAGCACCACGATTGTACTTTTGTAAAATTTTCGATTTTTAGATTTTTTGGGTTCCCACCCACCTTTTTTACCATGAGGTGATCATGGAAAATCTTATTAATGGTCGTCATACTAATGCCCAAGGATACCTCAATCTCACAGTATGTGACATGACGATCTTGCTCAATCATTTTGCGCACAGCATCGATATTTTGTGGCACAAAAATTAATTTTAGACCACTTTCACGAAATTCCTCCTGCAACGAAGGTCGTCCATGGTCGAATTCGCGATACCAGTCTTTTCATTGGCAATCCATGGTGCTTCCTCAATAAAAGTTTAACTAAGCTGATCTAAGCATTCTTAGCTTAAAAATCCACCTCAAATATGGTAGAAAATCATTACAAAGACATTTTCATGTGTAAATTTAAATTTTTGCCCGAGCTGAATTTTGGATTTACCGTTAATTGATATCAAACGTGGTCGTACATGAAAAAGTTGTAGGTATGTTTAATTAACAAAACTCCAAATTTTTTGCTGCAAATGACCGTTTTTTTCTTATACGACTAGAAGTGACCTAGGCCAGAAACATAAATAGTACCCCTGGTATCTTTGCCTCTTTGTCATTAAAGCTAAAATAGCCCTTACTTTTAAAAAATATGGATTCATTTATAGACGGGCGTGTGTTTGATCTACCAGTCTTTTCATTGGCAATCCATGGTGCTTCCCAATAAAAGTTTAACTAAGCTGATCTAAGCATTCTTAGCTTAAAAATCCACCTCAAATATGGTAGAAAATCATTACAAAGACATTTTCATGTGTAAATTTAAATTTTTGCCCGAGCTGAATTTTGGATTTACCGTTAATTGATATCAAACGTGGTCGTACATGAAAAAGTTGTAGGTATGTTTAATTAACAAAACTCCAAATTTTTTGCTGCAAATGACCGTTTTTTTCTTATACGACTAGAAGTGACCTAGGCCAGAAACATAAATAGTACCCCTGGTATCTTTGCCTCTTTGTCATTAAAGCTAAAATAGCCCTTACTTTTAAAAAATATGGATTCATTTATAGACGGGCGTGTGTTTGATCTACACAGTTGATAATGCTAGGCAGTTGGTAATTTTTTATAAAAGTAGTCCATCAAAACAAGAACTTCTCTTTGCGACACGGATACTTCCTCCAATATGGGAATAATGCTGTGCAGAAAATGGCCAAAAGTACTCTTCCCAACGTCCCAGGGAGACGCAGAAGTCAGCGCTGCCAAACTCGCCCGCTCGTTAGCATCGGCTTGCACGGGCAAGCACAAGACAGACAAGGAGCCACTCTCGCCACCACGATCCGGTATTCTGGTGGACCACGCCGAAGCTCGCAGCGAATGCATCCGTGCGACTCTGCGGAAAATTACCCCTGGGGCCTCGCATATAATGCGATAGTAAAGAGCTCAACGCGGCAAAGCCTTTCACCGCGGTTGATCCTGCCAGGATAAAAGCAATCATCAAATGCCTCTTCCCCACTGGCGCCCCAGCTGTCAGCACGGCACGAACACCGTATCGCCACATCGGATGGACCGACATTACGGCAAGCGAGATGTCGGATGTGGCAGCAATAACCCCGACCGGCAAGGCAGCAGGCTCAGATGATATACCCGATACCACCGTGAAGCTGTCAATGACCGCGCATCCATCGGCTTTCGCGCATGTCTTCAACATGTGCCTTCGCGAAGGATTCTTCCCAGAGCCATGGAAGCAGCAGAAGCTTGTCCTGTTGCCATCCTATAGGCCCATCTGCCTGATAGACACCGGGGGGAAGGCGCTGGCGCGATTCATTTGCAGGAAGCTCCAGGAAGCTGTCGTAGAGGCAGGTGACCTATCTCCGATGCAGTTTGGCTTTAGGAAGGCAAGATCGACGACGGACGCGATCGGCATAGTCAAGGACATAGCGGCAAAAGCTATCGAGGGAACCAGGTGGCTTGGGGGACGGAAACAGTACTGCCTCGTGGTCACTCTCGACGTAAAGAACGCCTTCAACTCGGCGATGTGGGACGTCATCCTTAGGGCCCTAACCCGGCTAGGAATCCATCATCGAGGACTACTTCAGAGGCCGGATGCTGCTATACAACACCGATAGCGTAGTACCAGGTGACGTGCGGAGTTCCTCAAGGCTCGGTCCTAGGACCAACTCTGTGGAACTACCAAGTGACGCCCAAACAGTAGAATTCGCAGACCACGTCGCGCTGGTGGTGGTAGCCAAGCATCTCGGCGACGTAAAGGCCCGCTTTAACCAAGTGGTGGCAGCAATCCAGGAGTGGTTAAACTCTGTGGGCCTCAATCTGGCTGAGCAAAAGACGGAGGCGGTCCTAATATCCAACCGACCGTGTTGGCTCAGTCGACATAACATCCTCAAGAGCAATCCGATATCTCGGAGTAATGATCGCCTCTCATTTCGCGAGCACCTCCAGGCAGTCTGCAAAAAGGCAGCCGACCTAGGAAGAGCACTTTCGCGCATGATGCCGAACGTGAGGGGACCCAAGCAAGGCCGCCGACTTCTTCTGCAGTCTGTCCTTAAATCGGTTATGCTGTATGCAGCACCAATCTGGGCAGAGGCGGCGAGGACAAAGTCCTACAGGAGAGGGCTAGGAGCTCTGCGGGTCTGCTGCGGCTTCCGAACAATCTCGGATGACGCGGCCATGGTCATAGAAAGAATGCTTCCAGTGGCGGATCTCGCAGAGGAAACAAAGGAAATCTCCTCTGAGCTCGACGCAGCACCACAGAATCGATCACCGGCACTAAGGAGATAAATAAAGTCGGCAGCGAGGGAAAGGAGCTTGAAAAGAGGGCAGGAAAGATGGGCCATCTCAACGAAGGGCAGATGGACATTCCGTCTTATACCGGACATCGCTACGTGGGTAAATCGGAAGCATGGAGAGGTGAATTTTTGGCCAACCCAGCTACTAAGTGGACACGGCTGTTTTAGGAGCTATCTCCATCGTTTTGGGCACGACAGCGACGTTAACTGCCCAACGTGTAGCGTCGCTGGGCACATTCTTTTCAACTGCTCAAGGTTTGCAGAACAGCTAAGCGGCATTGATGGTGACACGCTGAACGCCGAGAATCTGATCATCAATCTGATGGTTTCGAGCGAACAGTACTGGTCAATGGTATGCGGATTGGCGTCAGAGGTTATGCGGAAGTTGAGAGAGCTGTAGCGGAGTCCCAACGGTATAGAAAAAAAAAAACTTCTTCCAACGTTTATGTGATGTACTGGTAGGAGCCAGTAGCAAGTTAACGTAAAACAAGTGCCAGTTGAGTTGCATTGGAAAGAGAGGAAGATTTCATGTAAAGATTTTAAAATCGTTAAAAACTACCTTTTGTCCAATCGAAATGATTCCAAACATCTAAAATAAAACAAGAAACCAATGATTTTAAGTTTGTAGATAAATAAAGTCTGACTTACCTTTCCTCCGATAAATCTAACACGGATACACTATTCCGCAGATGTCGCCTGTCCCTTTGTTGTGAGCTGTCGGGCGTTTCCGACCGCTTGAATAAATACTAATAAATATGTAGGTTGTAGGTCAGAACACGAATTCGTTTAAACTTAAGAATTTGGCTTAAGTCCATACATTTTACAATAGCGAACAATTCAAACCGTGTGTTCGTGGCGAAGGGTGACTAAACATATAAATTTAATATTCCAAGGTCGTTGAACGCCGAAGCTATGCACTCGGGCTCTGCTCGGAAAGCTCGATTCGTGACCGAGCGTTACAAGAGCGAGCTTGCATTAGATCTAAGAGCGACAGCTAGCGCAAAGAGCTTGTTGCCAGCGGCTGCTCCGAACACCCTTAATTCGCGAATTTTTCGTCTTCTTTTGGCTTCATGAAATGCAATCGCGTAAACGAAAGGTATTTCAGCAAAATAATTTAAATTGGTTGCCAAGAGAAAAACAGATTGCTGATGATTATGTTTATATTTTGTATGGTCAGAAATTAAGCTTTAAAAATGTGAATTTCTGCGCTAAAATTTTTGATTAATAGCGGTAAATCAAGGATGTTTTTTCGCGATTTTGGGAGCATAGAATATGGAACATTTAAGCATAGCACCGCGGAATCCTGTCAAACTTCATATAAAAAAAACTGTGGCAGGAATATTTCCTTTAGTTTTCCTGACATGTGTATCCAGCAACTTGAGCGGAATCCACAGATTTATATCGATAGTTCCCTATCGGGACCGGGTGTGGACTGACTGCGAGAACAGCTGATGCACAGCTCAGGAAATACATGTTCAACAATTATTCCTGAAGTGAATGGTGCAAGATGAAAGCAAAAACTGTGCGCAAAAGCAAAAAGAGAGATGCAAATTATTATTTTTTGTCTTGTAACAATATATGCCGGCACCAAAAAATCACTTCATCGTCTAAGTGCATATTTTTCATTTATTAATTTTATTTGAATTTCACAATCGGCACTCTTTTCAAAACACAGCTGATTCATCAACCATGTTTTAGCTATGTTCCACACCCTCACGGAATAACTAGCAAATTCCTGACAGCAATTTTCCGCGGTGCTGGAGATAGGCCTTTGCCATACATTTAAATAAAAGCTATGACATTATTAAATTTGACATTTCACATATTCTAAAGTTTTTAAGGTGAAAAATAAATGGATCAAAAATGTTAAAAAAAGTATATGGAACTGCATACTACTGTACTTTAAGAATTCTGCTGCTTTATGCTACAACAAATGTATGCATATGTGCTTCAAATGACCCATACGCTGCTCTGGGAGTTAATAGTCTAGCGACTACTCAAGAAATAAGGAGAGCATACAAACAGATGGCAAAAGAGTGGTAAATCCTACTGACTGGTTATATAAAATGCAATATTTTTATTACATAGTTTTATAAATATTTTCAGGCATCCAGATAAAAATCAGATTCCTGGAGCCGAAGAAAAGTTTGTTGAGATAAAAAAGTCATATGAACTTCTGAGTGATTCTAATCGAAGACGAATCTATGATCGACACGGAGTAATTGATGAAGACTCTCATTACTTGCAACAAAAGCATGATTATAGTGGATATGATCGTTTCGCCTCCGATCAAGCTGAGGATATTTTTGGAAAACATTTTATTATTGATCAAGACATTGTTTTATACCATAAACTTTCAGTAACAGCAAATTATTTCGAGAACACTATATTGCCAAAAAGTGCAAAACAATTACATATTATTATGTTTTACAATGACTGGTGTTTCCAATGTACGCGACTAGTTGGAGCATTTAAAAAGTTAATTGATGTCCTTGAACCTTTAGGTAATATTTTTCATCCTTGTTAAGACATGTTCTTCGTAAGGTAATCAAAACTTTTATTTTAGGTATTTATTTTTCAACTATAAATGCTGCCCACGAACCGTCAGTTTTACGAAAAACAGGAGCAAACGAAATTCCAAAAATGATTCTTGTTTTGAATGGACAAGTTTTTGTATATCGAGACTATTCGTTTACGCCACAAAAAGTTGTAGGTAAGTGGATTGCACTGAAATAAAAACGATCGAAAAAATAGCACTAAATGTACTACTGCTATTAGATGAAACCCTAAAAATAATATTCCTGATCAGCAAGAACATTTAAGTTCAGCCATGTTCTTTTTGTCTGTTTCTAACTATACGAGTTCCTTAGTTTTGAACACATTCTTCTTTTTGTCAATTTTTACAGTTGATGACAATATTCGACAAAATTGATTTTTTGTTTCCGCTGTGGCCCAAAATGACTTTACTGATAGATTTCGAGATTTAAAATTTTTTAAACATTGTATTTTGTTTTTGTTTTATTAAGAATTTTTGAAATTTGCTATTTGTTTTTATGTTTTTTTTCAGATGTAGTCCTTCTATTTTTCACATAATTTAAGTATCTTATATCTGGTTGCATGTTACTTTGCAGTTCTGAAAAGCTGGCAAATGCAGCTATAAATATGATCCAGACACGTTATATCTGCAGCTTAACGTCTGAAAGATATTAAGCTTTAAAGCCTAGTACTGAGACGCGCTAAATTTTCCGTCGACCGAAATCAGGGATGATATTCGTATGAAACTGATAAGAAATCATCCCTGTTTTTCGGTCGACCGAAAATTTCGCAGCAGGCGTTTCGCAGATCGGTACGCAGTTCCGGCTAAATGCTATTCGATACATACTAGAAAAGCAACCGATGGTATTTTCCCATCTCGATCGGAAATGTGAAATATTTCCATTTACGTCGTCCAAATGACACACATACACACACACGCACACACTCTAAAAATGGAAGGCAGCTACACAAGTGAAATAATGAAGACAAATGTAATCTAATTAGGGCAGTAGAATGAATACAGATTATATGGATATTATTATTTGTTAATTTTATAACCGGTACTCAATTTAATCAATCAAAAGGAAAAAAAAAACAATGTTGATTGCATATCTGTCCTGCAGGATCGGATTTATACAATATGCAGTGTGCATTATCGTCCTCCAGCTCCACAGCGCCCACAAATACGACATTTCTGCTTGCTTTAATACAACATTTGAAATTTTAACAGATTTCTGTTTGTAAACAAACACAAAACAGTGTAACCGTAGAGCATGCAGTTTGCCCACTTTGGTCACACTAGGCACCGAGCGGAATATACAGCACTTTCGGTCGACCGAAAATTTAGCGCGTCTCAGTACTAGGCTTAAAATACATTGTCGGGGAAACGATGCGGAACTAGGGACATGAGAATGGTAGCTAGTTCGGCACCGGTACCGAACGAGTTGCCCGGTACTAGAGGGATAGCATAATTCCCTTGTTTTTATACCCGTACTCAAAAAGAGTTAAGGGGTATACTGAATTTGTGGTAAAAGTGGATGTGTGTAACGCAGAGAAGGAAAATTTTCCGACCCCATAAAGTATATATATTCTTGATCAGTATCAATAGCCGAGTCGATAGAGCCATGTCTGTCTGTCCGTCCGTCTGTCTGTCTGTCCTTCTGTCTGACTATAAAAGCTAAAGCAATGAAATTTTGTTTCCAGACTCATGTGATATCACACTGTTACAAGTGTATTTCAAAACTTCGCCCCGCCCCCTTCCGCCTTCACAAAGGACGAAAATCTGTGGCATTCACAATGTTAAAGATACGATAAACGCAGCATCGTAAAGAATGACCATATCTATCAGACTGCCGAATCTGAGTCTGATCGGAGCTTTATTATAGCCAGAATGAAGAAAATTTTCAGTTGCTGACGATATTTATTCTCTTTCTCGCTCGCACACACTCTGACCTGTGCAAAGCGCGAGCAACCCCTAGCGGAAGAGATGTAAAATCTAAACGGTAGATGTAGAATATTTTTTCTAGATGTATAATCTACATTTTATAGATGTAGATGTAGTTAACAAATGTAGCAAAAAAATGTAAAATGTAAAATTTTTTTTTAAATTTTAATCATAAGCTCAAAAATTTATATACTGACTGAGTACGGGTATAAAAGTAGAGTCGCGACTAGAAGCGACTCACGTTCCTTCTCGTTCTAAATATAGAATAGTTCAATGTTCCGCTCGAGATGGAAAAATACCATCGGTATGTATCCAGTATGTATCGAATGGCCTTTTTCCGGAACTGAGTAACCGGTTTGCGAAACGCCTTCCATCATCCCTTCTTTTCGGTAGACCGAAAATGTAGCGCGTCTGAGTACTAGGCTTTAAGTCGTCACATCGACTAAATACTAAATATAGCTATAAATATTAAATTTACCAATTTAAAATTGTTTTCTATTTATATATATATAGAATTTATACGAAAAAAATTGCCGTATAAGATAGTTCAGCGCGTACATGATGACAATATAGATGACTTTCTTGATGGATGGATGGACAACAGAGTACGCGTTTTAATTTTAGAACCCCGGAGTTTAATGCGGTTACGATATCTCCTAACCGCCTTTGCTTTTTATGATCGTGTTGCCTTTGGGTAAGAATATATATACTTATTTGCAAACTATCTTTTGCCTCTCTTAATACACCGAACAAATTGCACATGTTTAATTTGAAAGCTTTAAATTTTCCGCACCGCAAGATTAATAGCCTTGTTACACTGCCGCATCATTGTCGAAGGTGCGGAAAAATGACGCGAGGCGTTTACACCAAAGCCGCATCCTTTAGTAGCATTTTTCTACAAAAACACAAAAACAAAAAACGATATAAACAGCTGTTTGCTATCGATACCCCTCGATCCCCGAATAAATGCAGTATTTTGTAAAAATACGAGACAGAATACGGCAACACTTGCCAAGGATGCGTCGCATGATTTAAAATGCGCCGAATCATTGTCTTCTTCTATCCACAGGGCTCTTTTGGTCATCATTGTCACATGTTCCATTTAACGGAAAAATAAATTGATGCGCCCAGTGTAAAAAGGCTATAAGAAGTACAATTTTTAAGTCCGATTTATATCTGATTTCATTACCTTTGAAGAATTAAAAAGTTCTTAAAAACTAAGTTTAGCATACTCAAGTTAAATGGTTTAACGCAAGCAATACCTCTGAAAAAAATAAAGTTTTGTGGAATTACAAAAAAAAATCCCGCAACAAATAAACAAAAACGAGAAGGAACGTGTGAGTCGCTTCTGGACACGACTCTACTTTTATACCCGTACTCAGTCAGTATATAAATTTGTGAGCTTATGACTTATGTAGAATTTTTAAATATTTTACATTTCTTTTCTACATTTTTTAACTACATCTAGGTACAACTAAAATGTAGTTTCTACAGCTAAAATGTATATTCCACATCTACAATTTTGATTCCACATCACCTCCGCTAGAGGGCGCTCGCGCACTGCACAGGGGAGAGTGTGAGCGAGTGAGAAAGAGAATAGGTAGCGTCATCAGCGCTGTAGGAGGTTGGGGAAGCAACTGAAAATTCTGCGCCACTATCTATGATTTAAGGAATTTGTAGGATTTTTTTGGGAATTTCAGACTGGGAAACCAGACAAACAAAATTATACCCGTACTCAAAAAGTGTAAAGGGTATACTGTATTTGTGGTAAAAGTGGATGTGTGTAACGCAGAGAAGGAAAATTTTCCGACCCCATAAAGTATATATATTCTTGATCAGTATCAATAGCCGAGTCGATAGAGCCATGTCTGTCTGTCCGTCCGTCCGTCTTGTTTGAAGCCTCGTTCTCAGAGACTACAAAAGCTAGAGCAACCAAATTTTGTTTCCAAGCTTATGTGATATCACACTGAATCAAGTTTCTTTCCAAATTGTGCCACGCCCCCTCCGCCTTTACAAAGGACGAAAATCTGTGGCAGCCACAATTTTGAAGATACGATAAAATACGATATCTACCAGGTTGCCAAATCTGGTACAGATCGGGTCATCATTATGGCCAGAATGAAGAAATTAATTTTCAGTTGCTTCCCCCACCTTCTCTGGGCGCTGCTGACGATGTTCATTATCTTTCTCGCTCGCACACACTCTGCCCTGTGCAATGTGCGAGCAACCCCTAGCGGAGGAGATGTAGAATATCTGTTCTACATGTATAATATACATTTTAGATGTAGATGTAGTTAACAAATGTAGCAAAAAAATGTAAAATGTAAAATTTTAAAATTTCTTTTTAAATTACAATCATAAGCTCACAAATTTATATACTGACTGAGTACGGGTATAAAAGTAGAGTCGCGACTAGAAGCGACTCACGTTCCTTCTCGTTATTTATTGATTTTGTGCGTTGGTTAGCTTGTTTACTTTCCGTAAGTACGCGCAAACTACATTTAGCCCGCTCTCTTGTCGTAGCTGTTCTATGCCTCTCTCCCTATCACCTATACCTAATTAACTGTTTTACCCCTCTCGCTCACGAAACTTTCTGTGCAATGGCGCTCTCTCTGTAGTTGTAGTTGCTGTTGCAACTGGTTTCCTCCTTTCTCAGTCTTTACCTTGGTCTGATATCTATTTGTCTGGAATTTTTTACTAATTATACCCGTACTCAAAAAGAGTTAAGGGGTATACTGTATTTGTGGTAAAAGTGGATGTGTGTAACGCAGAGAAGGAAAATTTTCCGACCCCATAAAGTATATATATTCTTGATCAGCATCAATAGCCGAGTCTCTGTCTGTCTGTCTGTCTGTCCGTCTGTCCGTCTGTCCGTCTTGTTTGACGCCTCGTTCTCAGAGACTATAAAAGCTAGAGTAACCAAATTTTTTTTCCAGACTCATGTGATATCACACTGAATCAAGTTTCTTTCCAAATTGTGCCACGCCCCCCTCCGCCTTCACAAAGGACGAAAATCTGTGGCAGCCACAATTTTGAAGATACGATAAAACTAAAAACGCAGTATCGTAAGGAATGACCGTATCTACCAGATTGCCAAATCTGGTATAGATCGGATCATTATTATGGCCAAAATGAAGAAATTAATTTTCAGTTGCTTCCCCACCTCCTCTGGCGCTGCTGACGCTATTCATT
The DNA here is from genome assembly GCA_035043285.1 of Drosophila subsilvestris. Classification (NCBI taxonomy): domain Eukaryota; kingdom Metazoa; phylum Arthropoda; class Insecta; order Diptera; family Drosophilidae; genus Drosophila; species Drosophila subsilvestris. The sequence continues at coordinate 44,080 of JAWNNB010000091.1, read as the reverse complement.
CTCTGTCTCGCTCGCACACACTCTGCCCTGTGCAATGCGCGAGCAACCCCTAGCGGAGGAGATGTAGAATCTAAATGGTAGATGTAGAATATTTGTTCTAGATGTATTATCTACATTTTACATGTAGATGTAGTTAACAAATGTAGCAAAAATGTAAAATGTAAAATTAAAATTTTTTTTTTTAATTTTAATCATAAGCTCACAAATTTATATACTGACTGAGTACGGGTATAAAAGTAGAGTCGCGTCCAGAAGCGACTCACACGTTCCTTCTCGTTTTTATTATTATTTTTTACTTTTTAATTTAATTAAAGATTTCTCAGTTGTCTGTTCTGCCAAAACCTGCATGAAGCAGCAGCTATAAACAGCAGTACGATCGGCTCTTAGCCTTGTAGTCTCAATTTAGCGGTTTTAAACTGCTGAATGAGTCTCCTATACGCAAAACTCGGAATCTGCATGTGCCAACTGTCTCTCAGTCACTGGCCGCTGAAAAACTGACTCCGACCACTCCCACTTTGCAGCATCTGATATCGTTCCTCACGACAGCGGCTGCAGATTTGGAAGCGGAATTGAAAACGTCGGAGAGCATGCAGCCAGAAACGTTTTTAGCGTTTGTGTCCGTAGAGTCCGCAGAAAAGTCCGGTGCCAAAACCACTGGTGGGAGTCAAAGCGCCAAAGCGAAAAGTTTTTGTCTCACGGGTACAATTCAATTTCAATTTGCCAATTAACGAGTCCAATAACCGTGTGCCCATGTCACGACATGACTTTATCGACGGCTTGTTGGACCTATCCCTGTCTCAAGTCAACCATGTGTGAAATTCCTTGTGTCGATTGCTTGATTTGACACATTTTTTTATTCTTGTGTCCTACTTTCTTGTCTGATTAGATCTGTGAAGCCTCCTTGGTTTACCAAAGAGTTATCAACTCTCAAAACAATGCCGATTTCACAACGAAAATTTCATCTATAGACATATGACATTAGACTTTGCTAACTGACTAGCTGGAAAAATAAAGATGGCCTTATGGGAAACGCCTGAAGTCAGAACGAGACAACTATATGAGTCAAGCTGCCTGTCAAGCAGTGCCTCAGTAGTTCGACTGAAAACCATTAGACGTATCTAGAGACGGCTACGAACAAACATGTTGCATTTTGTCTCTCATGCTATCCCTCTCTACGCAGCAAAATTGTCTAAGTCGAATGTCATATGGCTATTACGACTAGTATCCAAAACTGGAAATATTGATTGCCCACCCAGATCTCCAGATTTGACTCGTACTGATTTTTTTGTGGGGGTTATTTTGATGGTTAAGTTTACGCCATATTGTCAACATATTAATTCGCATTGATACTGAAATGGAGGAGAAAATACGAATTGTTTAGGCAACAACAATAGTGATACCATTGATACTGTCATCCGTGTAATGTTATAAGAAGTAGTTATTAGTATATCAGTAACATTCCGCCCAATACACAAGAAGACAGAATATACGAGCAAATAATGAAAGTAGAAAATCTGGAAAGAATCAGTATTATAGCCTATTCACACTGGCGACCATCCACCATCCATTTCTGGGATAGTCCATAAGGTTTTGCCGTTCCGAAAATTTCCCGGTTATTCCACCATCCATCTAGGATGTTCTTAATTCGCAGGTTTCTGTGCGGTATTTTTTCGATTATTTTCAAATGCAACCATAAATAATAGACATTCACAACGAAAAATCGGAATTCACTACGAAAATGTAAACAATGACAGACAGTAAAATGGAAAAAAACAACAACAAAACATCTGTTATGTCAAAATTGTCTCAGGCTCAAAAACTCGGAGGTGAGATAGTTTGTGGACTATCCACAGGGAATTCGTTTATGATGAGTGTTTTGCAAAACTCATGCAGAATTTTTGCACAAGTTGTTGGCTGACAGCCTTCCGACTGTTCTGCACTCAGAAAAAAAGCCCAAAGTATACAATGCTATGGCGATATAAAATTTTTATTAAACAGAGCATCGTTGTTTTCGGCTACATCTTTCTCCCAAAATGTCCCGAACCGCTTCTAAAAAGATATAGAATTTAGTAGAAGCAGTCACAAATGACCACGCTTCAGTGTTTTCAAAACAAAAATCCATTATACTATCTCCTCCTCGTCAAAGTTATTCTCATCATCATCATCCATGTCCAGCAAAATTTTTTGCTGCTGAATCACATTCACAGCCATTTCAATATTATTTTTATTCATTTAAATTTGTAACGAACCATGGGAACCATGGATCGCTACATTTCCTTAGGCTATACTATATACACCCTAATATAAGAAGCACCGTATATCTAGAATAATCCCCTGCCAAGATGAGTTGGAAGTTGCACTTCCCATATCACGTGTTGCACAATCGACAAGTCAATACTTTTTTTGCAGACAGCAAAATTAAATCACCGAACCCATTGCGTTGTTTGCAATGAGGCAAGTAGGCCAATTCTCGGTCTTCCCAATCTTACGATATTTCACAATCGCCAGCGTCAATTGACCTGTATAGGAAATATCGTGGCATTATTTCAACAAGTCAAGCCAGCATAAAATGCTCGCGCCCAATTCCCAAAGCTAATAACCCACATTGATTCACCATACAATTTCCGGAGTGCAGACGCCACAGAAATCACTCCCAAACTCACTGTCCCACCTTTATGGAAGTGGTACAATATCTTTTACCGATTAAGCATAAAAATAAGTAACACCCGATCGTTTAAAAAAACAAGCGGAAATCTATGTAAAAAGTCGCTAACGGCGGGATCTGACGTACGATGTCATCCGCCGGCGAATAACATAAAAAGCGCAAGAATCGCCGAAGAAAGGGCAGTACATCAGCCAGAATTCCCGAGACCACACCTGGGCAGTACATCAGCCAGAATCCCAGAGACAGTACCTGGGCAGTCCATCAGCCAGAATCCGAGAGACGATACCTGGGCAGTACATCAGCCAGAATCCCAGAGACAATACCTGGGCAGATCATCAGCCAGAATCCCAGAGATAATACCTGGGCAATTCACCAGTCAAGATACCACACTCGGCAGTCGAACCGCCAGAAACTACCAGCGCACACCTGGCCTCTTTACCACAAGTCAGCAAAAACCCACACACCGCGACAAACCACAAGTAAAAGCAAGGTCGTATATAAAATATATTAAATGAATAAAGACAGAAAATAACCAAAACCAAAACGAAGTGTTCCCGAGTTATTTTTACATAAAAATCAACACTACACATCGCCCAAATCCCTTTTCTGTCACAAAAAGGCCAGCCCCGAGTCACCAAAGGTTCCAAGTCTACAAATTTCTTGTAGAGAACCCTGGACAGGACTGAAAGCATATCCCAGCCTCACAAGTGGCGTCCGAGCAGGGATTTTTTGAAACTTAAAAGGACTTCGTGGATTAAAGCCCCACGGCCGACCGAAAAGGACAAGGTAGCAAGGACAAATAACCGTGAGAACTATAATCGTGCCCCGCGAAATCCGAACAAGTATACGCGGCGAACAAAAGTGAGAAAGTGAAACAAAACAAGTAAGTCAAGTGCCAAAGAACACAGAAGTACTACATGGAGGGATACAGACATGAACCACTCGTCGATTTATACCCGGAAGGACACCTCACCAATCCAGGGGTCGCCACCGGCTGGATTCACAGGCACCGGAAAGACGAACTCGAAGCTCCCGCTGAGGAGTTTGGATTCGGTAACGAGGGAACAGTCGAGGATCGACGAAGGAGATTTGCCACATTAGTCGCCGGAACGCTCTCACAGGATACCTGGGCTCGACTAGGAGACCTTGAGCGGAGCTACTCCAAAGCAGCAGGACGCCCCAGGTTACCCATGCCAGCCACGCCTGGGCCCTCAGACAAGCGGAAACCAGACACCAGGGCAGGATTACAAGTACCCGCAGCCGCCGAATACAGCACGCCAGCCCCACCCGTCGTAGTAACGGCCGCCGAGTTGCCAAGGCCTCCAGTTACTGAGACCAGCCGATCACCCACCCAAAGGATCGTGCCAGTCAACGACGCACCCATGGATGGACACTACCACAGCCACGGCCCACCCATGGCGGAATGCATCCGGAAATGGGGAATCAGGTTCGACGGGCAAGATGACCCACTGTCATTCCTAGAACTGATCGAGGAACGTGCACTTTCATATGGGGTGGACACCAATCAACTGCCGCGGGCTATGACGGAGCTTCTCACCGATCGGGCCAGCCGCTGGTACCGTACCAGTCAACTGCAAGGCAGCTCATGGGCATATTTTCGCCAAGAATTTTTGACGTTCTTCTTGCCGCCGCGGTATTTCGAACAATTGGAGGACCAGATCCGAGCCCGCAAACAAGGGACAGGAGAATTATTCAAGGATTACCTTATAGAAATACGGCTTCTCATGCACCATGCCGGGTATGATGCGTCCAAGGAACTGACAAGGATCTATGACAATGCCCTGCCAGCCTACCAAATGTACGTGCGGCGACACGAGCTACAAAGCTTGTCGCAACTGACCCTATTGGCCACGGAACTCGAAAGTATTCAAAAGCAGACCATTTCTACCCCTCTCGCACCCCCGCAGCACACATCGAGATACACAAGGCCGGCTACAGAGCAGAGGAGCGGTGACTCGAACCGGACGAAATTCCGGAGACCCCACTGGGAGTCGGGAGACGCACCAGAGAGACCGCCAGCTAATCCAACCAGTACAGTGAATCCCGATATCGCCCAGCGCATGATCACGACCCCCATTGCCAACCCACGCGCAGCCTGTCGCAGGTGTGGTGAAGCCGGTCATGCGGCATACAACTGCCAAAATCCTTCTATCCTATTCTGCTGGGAATGTGGCAAACGCGGCACACGAACCGTCGATTGCTGCCGCCAAAACACGTCGGGAAACGACATGCGTCCCCAACTGACACGGGATCAGCCGGGAACGACGCCTCCTCCGACCCGCGACTAAAGAATTCCCTACACGTGAACAACGGCCGGGTAGTGGCAATGGTGACCATAGAAGGACACGCAACGGAAGCCACAATCGACACAGGGGCATCCAGTAGCTTTATCAGTGAAAACCTCGCCCGACAACTAGACAACAACAACAACCTGCAAGATGCATGCGTCCGCATACGCCTGGCCGATGGCTCGGTCAGAGAGATCACACAAGTTCTACTGGCGCACATCAAGCTGGATCAACGAGAGGTTCTAGTCCCGCTCCTGGTCTTGCAAAACATGCTGGGACATGTAATTGTCGGCATGGACTTCCTATGTACCACTGAAACGACGATCCAATGCGGAACCACGCTGCTACAGCTACAAGACCGCGGTCCCATGTCCACTAAACCCGTGCTTACTACCATCCACGTACAAGACACCGAACCCCGATACAAGAAACCCGAACAAATCGCAACGAACCTACGTCCACGACCTACCACAATGCATACGGAAAACAATAACACAACGCAGCACTTGACACCCAAACCAATCGGAACAAACACCAAGCACCAGCACACAACGGAGAACACGAATCCGAACCCAGCACAAACAAATCAGCAACGCAGCAATCGGGAAAACGAGTCCCACGGTCACTACGGAGCAACCGCGTCCAAGGCCGAACACAGGGAACACGCATCCCAAACAAACCACGAGGATCTCACACACGAGACAAACACACTTGAACCCGGCGCTCGACACAGGAAGCCCAGGTACAAGACAAGCAACAGAACAAGCAAGCACAGGATCCACAACGAAGAGAGTGAACACACAGACTGCCTCAGAGCCGACCACCTACACCGAACAAGGACAACGACAGCAACAATCCGACAACCCAGCAACACGTGAAACAGCCACACTAACCCCACGCTGGTCGGGGCCAACAATCGAACTAATATCCACAGCGCCTCCCCGCCAGGACCCGGAAACCAGGACGATGACCCCCCGAAACACCGACCGCAGCCCGGTCGTAACCATGGCCGACGCCACCCCGATCCTCGCCAACACAATGGAGTACCTTCCGCGTACCGACATGACTGCTAGCGCCATGCACCGAGCCATGCCTAGAGCCACGTCCGAGATCTTCGTCGCCCATACAAGTCGTTGTTCCGACACCAGAGGCATAATCGAGACTCACCTGTTCATGCACCAGTCTGGAGACAATGCAACCCAAGTATTGCATCAGAGACACGAAATTTCTCCAACCATCACCAACGACACACCGATCATCGCCCACATAAGCGATTCCCACCGTAGGATCGAACCGCCCAGCGTATTCGACACAACCATCCTGCCGAAAGACCCGAATCAAACCTTTGACCCCGAACCCACCGAACCAACCGAAGACGAGCCAGAACAGCCCACGGATCCTTGGCCACCCGACATAGCACCACCGATCCGAGAATACCAGGACGAAGAACTACCAAAGATTGCTAATCTCCACGGGACATCAGACATCGCCGAGCAAACCATCTTCATATGGGATAATCGACCCATCAAGCAGCAATACGCCTGACGAATCCCCCACAGCGCCCCAATCGCACTCGACCGTGAAAGAACTAGAGCTAACTAGAACACAGGGTCAACGATCTTGCAAGCACCAGCCTAATTCACATCCACCCGGAAGAAAGGGGGGGGGGGGGGTGTAACGAACCGTGGTTTGTTATATTCCTACGACTACGACTGCGACCACTCAAAACCACCGTAAGCTAAGAACTAAGTATAAGCCACAATTCAATGTAACACTCGCACACTTTAGTTTCGCCAAGCCGGCAACAAAATATATTTCCGCACAAAACAAACTATAACACCTCATCCGTTGCACTATGTCGCAATGAGGCAAGTAGACAAATTCTAGATCTTACGATATTTCCCAATCGCCAGCGTCAGTTGACCGGCATAAGAAATATCATGCCATGATTGCACAAGAAAGCAAACCTGGGCCCTCAGCCAGACGGAAAACGGACACCGGGGCAGGATTACAAGTACCCACAGCCGCCGACTTCAGCACGCCAGCCCCACCCGTCGTAGTAACGGCCGCCGAGTTTCCAAGGCCTCCAGTTACTGAGACCAGCCGATCGCCCACACAAAGGATCGTGCCAGTCAACGACGCACCCATGGAGGGTTACTACCACAGCCACGGCCCACCCATGGCGGAACGAATCCGAAAATGGGGAATCAGGTTCGACGGGCAAGATGACCCACTGTCATTCCTAGAACTGCTCGAGGAACGTGCACTTTCATATGGGGTGGACACCAATCAACTGCCGCAGGCTATGACGGAGCTTCTCACCGATCGGGCCAGTCGCTGGTACCGTACCAGTCAACTGCAAGGCAGCTCATGGGCCTATTTTCGCCAAGAATTTTTGACGTTCTTCTTGCCGCCGCGGTATTTTGAACAGTTGGAGGATCAGATCCGAGCCCACAAACAGGCGACAGGAGAATTATTCAAGGATTACCTTATAGAAATACGGCTTCTCATGCACCATGCCGGGTATGATGCGGCCAAGGAATTGACAAGGATCTATGACAATGCCCTACCAGCCTACCAGATGTACGTGCGGCGACACGAACTACAAAGCTTGTCGCAACTGACACTTTTGGCCACGGAACTCGAAAGTATTCAAGAGCGGACCATTTCTATCCCTCTCGCACCCCCGCAGCACGCACAAAGATACGCAAGACCGGCTCCAGAACATAGGAACGGAGATTCAAACCGGACGCAATTCCGGAGACCCCACTGGGAGTCGGGAGACGCACCAGAGAGACCGCCAGCTAATCCAACCAGTACAGTGAATCCCGATATCGCCCAGCGCATGATCACGACCCCCATTGCCAACCCACGCGCAGCCTGTCGCAGGTGTGGTGAAGCCGGTCATGCGGCATACGACTGCCAAAATCCTTCCATCCTATTTTGCTGGGAATGTGGCAAACGCGGCACACGAACCGTCAATTGCTGCCGACAACACACGTCGGGAAACGACACGCGTCCCCAACTGACACGGGATCAGCCGGGAACGACGCCTCCTCCGACCCGCGACTAAAGAATTCCCTACACGTGAACAACGGCCGTGAAAGCAAACCAGCATAAACAGCTCACGCCAAATTCTCACGGCTAATAACCCACATTAATGTAACATACGATTGCCGGAGTGCAGACGCAACCGAAATCAATCCAAAACCCACTGACCCATCTTTATGGAAGTGGTACGCTACGTTTTACTAAGTAAGCATAAAAATGTAACACACACCTAAAACCAACCCAAACCCACTGACCCACCTTTATGGAAGTGGTACAATATCTTTTACCAATTAAGCATAAAAATAAGTAACACCCGATAACAAATAAGCGGAAATCAAAAGTCGCTGACGCCAAGATCTGACGTACGATGTCGACCATCGGCGAATTACATAAAAAGCGCAAGATGCACCGAAGAAGGGGCAGTCCATCAGCCAAAAACCCAGAGACAATACCTGGGCAGTACACCAGCCAGCAAGTCTAAGCGCACACCTGGCAGCTTTACCCCGGTCAGCAAAATACAACACACCGCGATAATCCAAGAAACTGACAATAACAAATCCACCAAGGTCACATATAAAAGCCATTTAATAACTAAAGAATAAAGAAAAATCAAAAAAATCAAATCAAAAGCAAAACACCAACGCCAGAGTCATTTCTTATAGACAATTCCCAACGCTTCTCCAAGCCTACCTTACTCTCGTCCTTCGATCTAAAGGCGAGTCCAGGACTTTAAAGTTCTTCAGAATACAAATTTCTTGTAACGAACCCTGGACAGGACTGAATGCATATCCCAGCCTGAAATAGGATCTCACAAGTGGCGCCCGAGCAGGGACTTTAAAGGACTTTTTGGAAAAGGACTTCGTGGATTAAAGCCCCTCGGCCGACCGAAAAGGACAAGGTAGCAAGGACAGATACCCGTGAGACCTAAAATCGTGCCCCGCGCAATCCGAACAAGTATACGCGGCGAACAAAAGTGAGAAAGTGAAACAAAACAAGTAAGTCAAGTGCCAAAGAACACAGAAGTACAACATGGAGGGATACAGACATGAACCACTCGTCGATTTATACCCGGAAGGACACCTCACCAATCCACCGGATGGATTCACAGGCTCCGGAAAGACGAACTCGAAGCTCTCGCTGAGGAGTTCGGATTTGGTAACGAGGGAACAGTCGAAGATCGACGAAGGAGATTTGCGACATTAGTCGCCGGGACACTCTCACAAGATGCCTGGGCTCGACTAGGAGACCTTGAACGAAGCTACTCCAAGGCAGCAGGACGCCCCAGGTCACCCATGCCAGGCACGCCTGGGCCCTCAGCCAGACGGAAAACGGACACCGGGGCAGGATTACAAGTACCCACAGCCGCCGACTTCAGCACGCCAGCCCCACCCGTCGTAGTAACGGCCGCCGAGTTTCCAAGGCCTCCAGTTACTGAGACCAGCCGATCGCCCACACAAAGGATCGTGCCAGTCAACGACGCACCCATGGAGGGTTACTACCACAGCCACGGCCCACCCATGGCGGAACGAATCCGAAAATGGGGAATCAGGTTCGACGGGCAAGATGACCCACTGTCATTCCTAGAACTGCTCGAGGAACGTGCACTTTCATATGGGGTGGACACCAATCAACTGCCGCAGGCTATGACGGAGCTTCTCACCGATCGGGCCAGTCGCTGGTACCGTACCAGTCAACTGCAAGGCAGCTCATGGGCCTATTTTCGCCAAGAATTTTTGACGTTCTTCTTGCCGCCGCGGTATTTTGAACAGTTGGAGGATCAGATCCGAGCCCACAAACAGGCGACAGGAGAATTATTCAAGGATTACCTTATAGAAATACGGCTTCTCATGCACCATGCCGGGTATGATGCGGCCAAGGAATTGACAAGGATCTATGACAATGCCCTACCAGCCTACCAGATGTACGTGCGGCGACACGAACTACAAAGCTTGTCGCAAGTGACACTTTTGGCCACGGAACTCGAAAGTATTCAAGAGCGGACCATTTCTATCCCTCTCGCACCCCCGCAGCACGCACAAAGATACGCAAGACCGGCTCCAGAACATAGGAACGGAGATTCAAACCGGACGCAATTCCGGAGACCCCACTGGGAGTCGGGAGACGCACCAGAGAGACCGCCAGCTAATCCAACCAGTACAGTGAATCCCGATATCGCCCAGCGCATGATCACGACCCCCATTGCCAACCCACGCGCAGCCTGTCGCAGGTGTGGTGAAGCCGGTCATGCGGCATACGACTGCCAAAATCCTTCCATCCTATTCTGCTGGGAATGTGGCAAACGCGGCACACGAACCGTCAATTGCTGCCGACAACACACGTCGGGAAACGACACGCGTCCCCAACTGACACGGGATCAGCCGGGAACGACGCCTCCTCCGACCCGCGACTAAAGAATTCCCTACACGTGAACAACGGCCGTGAAAGCAAACCAGCATAAACAGCTCACGCCAAATTCTCACGGCTAATAACCCACATTAATGTAACATACGATTGCCGGAGTGCAGACGCAACCGAAATCAATCCAAAACCCACTGACCCATCTTTATGGAAGTGGTACGCTACGTTTTACTAAGTAAGCATAAAAATGTAACACACACCTAAAACCAACCCAAACCCACTGACCCACCTTTATGGAAGTGGTACAATATCTTTTACCAATTAAGCATAAAAATAAGTAACACCCGATAACAAATAAGCGGAAATCAAAAGTCGCTGACGCCAAGATCTGACGTACGATGTCGACCATCGGCGAATTACATAAAAAGCGCAAGATGCACCGAAGAAGGGGCAGTCCATCAGCCAAAAACCCAGAGACAATACCTGGGCAGTACACCAGCCAGCAAGTCTAAGCGCACACCTGGCAGCTTTACCCCGGTCAGCAAAATACAACACACCGCGATAATCCAAGAAACTGACAATAACAAATCCACCAAGGTCACATATAAAAGCCATTTAATAACTAAAGAATAAAGAAAAATCAAAAAAATCAAATCAAAAGCAAAACACCAACGCCAGAGTCATTTCTTATAGACAATTCCCAACGCTTCTCCAAGCCTACCTTACTCTCGTCCTTCGATCTAAAGGCGAGTCCAGGACTTTAAAGTTCTTCAGAATACAAATTTCTTGTAACGAACCCTGGACAGGACTGAATGCATATCCCAGCCTGAAATAGGATCTCACAAGTGGCGCCCGAGCAGGGACTTTAAAGGACTTTTTGGAAAAGGACTTCGTGGATTAAAGCCCCTCGGCCGACCGAAAAGGACAAGGTAGCAAGGACAGATACCCGTGAGACCTAAAATCGTGCCCCGCGCAATCCGAACAAGTATACGCGGCGAACAAAAGTGAGAAAGTGAAACAAAACAAGTAAGTCAAGTGCCAAAGAACACAGAAGTACAACATGGAGGGATACAGACATGAACCACTCGTCGATTTATACCCGGAAGGACACCTCACCAATCCACCGGATGGATTCACAGGCTCCGGAAAGACGAACTCGAAGCTCTCGCTGAGGAGTTCGGATTTGGTAACGAGGGAACAGTCGAAGATCGACGAAGGAGATTTGCGACATTAGTCGCCGGGACACTCTCACAAGATGCCTGGGCTCGACTAGGAGACCTTGAACGAAGCTACTCCAAGGCAGCAGGACGCCCCAGGTCACCCATGCCAGGCACGCCTGGGCCCTCAGCCAGACGGAAAACGGACACCGGGGCAGGATTACAAGTACCCACAGCCGCCGACTTCAGCACGCCAGCCCCACCCGTCGTAGTAACGGCCGCCGAGTTTCCAAGGCCTCCAGTTACTGAGACCAGCCGATCGCCCACACAAAGGATCGTGCCAGTCAACGACGCACCCATGGAGGGTTACTACCACAGCCACGGCCCACCCATGGCGGAACGAATCCGAAAATGGGGAATCAGGTTCGACGGGCAAGATGACCCACTGTCATTCCTAGAACTGCTCGAGGAACGTGCACTTTCATATGGGGTGGACACCAATCAACTGCCGCAGGCTATGACGGAGCTTCTCACCGATCGGGCCAGTCGCTGGTACCGTACCAGTCAACTGCAAGGCAGCTCATGGGCCTATTTTCGCCAAGAATTTTTGACGTTCTTCTTGCCGCCGCGGTATTTTGAACAGTTGGAGGATCAGATCCGAGCCCACAAACAGGCGACAGGAGAATTATTCAAGGATTACCTTATAGAAATACGGCTTCTCATGCACCATGCCGGGTATGATGCGGCCAAGGAATTGACAAGGATCTATGACAATGCCCTACCAGCCTACCAGATGTACGTGCGGCGACACGAACTACAAAGCTTGTCGCAAGTGACACTTTTGGCCACGGAACTCGAAAGTATTCAAGAGCGGACCATTTCTATCCCTCTCGCACCCCCGCAGCACGCACAAAGATACGCAAGACCGGCTCCAGAACATAGGAACGGAGATTCAAACCGGACGCAATTCCGGAGACCCCACTGGGAGTCGGGAGACGCACCAGAGAGACCGCCAGCTAATCCAACCAGTACAGTGAATCCCGATATCGCCCAGCGCATGATCACGACCCCCATTGCCAACCCACGCGCAGCCTGTCGCAGGTGTGGTGAAGCCGGTCATGCGGCATACGACTGCCAAAATCCTTCCATCCTATTCTGCTGGGAATGTGGCAAACGCGGCACACGAACCGTCAATTGCTGCCGACAACACACGTCGGGAAACGACACGCGTCCCCAACTGACACGGGATCAGCCGGGAACGACGCCTCCTCCGACCCGCGACTAAAGAATTCCCTACACGTGAACAACGGCCGTGAAAGCAAACCAGCATAAACAGCTCACGCCAAATTCTCACGGCTAATAACCCACATTAATGTAACATACGATTGCCGGAGTGCAGACGCAACCGAAATCAATCCAAAACCCACTGACCCATCTTTATGGAAGTGGTACGCTACGTTTTACTAAGTAAGCATAAAAATGTAACACACACCTAAAACCAACCCAAACCCACTGACCCACCTTTATGGAAGTGGTACAATATCTTTTACCAATTAAGCATAAAAATAAGTAACACCCGATAACAAATAAGCGGAAATCAAAAGTCGCTGACGCCAAGATCTGACGTACGATGTCGACCATCGGCGAATTACATAAAAAGCGCAAGATGCACCGAAGAAGGGGCAGTCCATCAGCCAAAAACCCAGAGACAATACCTGGGCAGTACACCAGCCAGCAAGTCTAAGCGCACACCTGGCAGCTTTACCCCGGTCAGCAAAATACAACACACCGCGATAATCCAAGAAACTGACAATAACAAATCCACCAAGGTCACATATAAAAGCCATTTAATAACTAAAGAATAAAGAAAAATCAAAAAAATCAAATCAAAAGCAAAACACCAACGCCAGAGTCATTTCTTATAGACAATTCCCAACGCTTCTCCAAGCCTACCTTACTCTCGTCCTTCGATCTAAAGGCGAGTCCAGGACTTTAAAGTTCTTCAGAATACAAATTTCTTGTAACGAACCCTGGACAGGACTGAATGCATATCCCAGCCTGAAATAGGATCTCACAAGTGGCGCCCGAGCAGGGACTTTAAAGGACTTTTTGGAAAAGGACTTCGTGGATTAAAGCCCCTCGGCCGACCGAAAAGGACAAGGTAGCAAGGACAGATACCCGTGAGACCTAAAATCGTGCCCCGCGCAATCCGAACAAGTATACGCGGCGAACAAAAGTGAGAAAGTGAAACAAAACAAGTAAGTCAAGTGCCAAAGAACACAGAAGTACAACATGGAGGGATACAGACATGAACCACTCGTCGATTTATACCCGGAAGGACACCTCACCAATCCACCGGATGGATTCACAGGCTCCGGAAAGACGAACTCGAAGCTCTCGCTGAGGAGTTCGGATTTGGTAACGAGGGAACAGTCGAAGATCGACGAAGGAGATTTGCGACATTAGTCGCCGGGACACTCTCACAAGATGCCTGGGCTCGACTAGGAGACCTTGAACGAAGCTACTCCAAGGCAGCAGGACGCCCCAGGTCACCCATGCCAGGCACGCCTGGGCCCTCAGCCAGACGGAAAACGGACACCGGGGCAGGATTACAAGTACCCACAGCCGCCGACTTCAGCACGCCAGCCCCACCCGTCGTAGTAACGGCCGCCGAGTTTCCAAGGCCTCCAGTTACTGAGACCAGCCGATCGCCCACACAAAGGATCGTGCCAGTCAACGACGCACCCATGGAGGGTTACTACCACAGCCACGGCCCACCCATGGCGGAACGAATCCGAAAATGGGGAATCAGGTTCGACGGGCAAGATGACCCACTGTCATTCCTAGAACTGCTCGAGGAACGTGCACTTTCATATGGGGTGGACACCAATCAACTGCCGCAGGCTATGACGGAGCTTCTCACCGATCGGGCCAGTCGCTGGTACCGTACCAGTCAACTGCAAGGCAGCTCATGGGCCTATTTTCGCCAAGAATTTTTGACGTTCTTCTTGCCGCCGCGGTATTTTGAACAGTTGGAGGATCAGATCCGAGCCCACAAACAGGCGACAGGAGAATTATTCAAGGATTACCTTATAGAAATACGGCTTCTCATGCACCATGCCGGGTATGATGCGGCCAAGGAATTGACAAGGATCTATGACAATGCCCTACCAGCCTACCAGATGTACGTGCGGCGACACGAGCTACAAAGCTTGTCGCAACTGACCCTATTGGCCACGGAACTCGAAAGTATTCAAAAGCAGACCATTTCTACCCCTCTCGCACCCCCGCAGCACGCACAAAGATACGCAAGACCGGCTCCAGAACATAGGAACGGAGATTCAAACCGGACGCAATTCCGGAGACCCCACTGGGAGTCGGGAGACGCACCAGAGAGACCGCCAGCTAATCCAACCAGTACAGTGAATCCCGATATCGCCCAGCGCATGATCACGACCCCCATTGCCAACCCACGCGCAGCCTGTCGCAGGTGTGGTGAAGCCGGTCATGCGGCATACGACTGCCAAAATCCTTCCATCCTATTCTGCTGGGAATGTGGCAAACGCGGCACACGAACCGTCAATTGCTGCCGACAACACACGTCGGGAAACGACACGCGTCCCCAACTGACACGGGATCAGCCGGGAACGACGCCTCCTCCGACCCGCGACTAAAGAATTCCCTACACGTGAACAACGGCCGTGAAAGGCGGGGGGGGCGGGGGGGGGTGTGTAACCCCATGGTTTGTTACATTCGTACGACTACGACGCGACCACTCAAATACACCGTAAGCTAAGAACTAAGTATAAGCCACAATTCAATGTAACACTTGCACATTTTAGTTTCGCCAAGCCGGCAACAAAATATATTTCCGCACAAAACAAACTATAACACCTCATCCGTTGCACTATGTCGCAATGAGGCAAGTAGACAAATTCTAGATCTTACGATATTTCCCAATCGCCAGCGTCAGTTGACCGGCATAAGAAATATCATGCCATGATTGCACAAGAAGGCAAACCAGCATAAACAGCTCACGCCAAATTCTCACGGCTAATAACCCACATTAATGTAACATACGATTGCCGGAGTGCAGACGCAACCGAAATCAATCCAAAACCCACTGACCCATCTTTATGGAAGTGGTACAATATCTTTTACCGATTAAGCATAAAAATAAGTAACACCCGATCGTTTAACAAACAAGCGGAAATCAAAAGTCGCCAAGATCTGACGTACGATGTCGACCATCGGCGAATTACATAAAAAGAGCAAGATGCACCGAAGAAGGGGCAGGTCATCAGCCAGAATCCCAGAGGCAATACCTGGGCAGTACATCAGCCAGAATCCCAGAGACAATACCTGGGCAATTCACCAGATACCACACTCGGCAGTACACCAGCCAGCAAGTCTAAGTGCACACCTGGCAGCTTTACCCCGGTCAGCAAAATACAACACACCGCGATAATCCAAGAAACTGACAATAGCAAATCCACCAAGGTCACATATAAAAGCCATTTAATAACTAAAGAATAAAGAAAAATCAACAAAAGCAAAACACCAACGCCAGAGTCATTTCTTATAGACAATTCCCAACGCTTCTCCAAGCCTACCTTACTCTCTTCCTTCGATCTAAAGGCGAGTCCAGGACTTTAAAGTTCTTCAGAATACAAATTTCTTGTAACGAACCCTGGACAGGACTGAATGCATATCCCAGCCTGAAATAGGATCTCACACGTTTAACAAATAAGCGGAAATCAATGTAAAAAGTTGCTGACGCCGGGGTCTGACGTACGATGTCGATCACCGGTGCAGAACATAAAAGGCGCAAGATGCACCGAAGAAGGGGCAGTACATCAGCCAGAATCCCAGAGACAATACCTGGGCAGTCCATCAGCCAGAATCCGAGAGACAATACCTGGGCAGTACATCAGCCAGAATCCCAGAGACAATACCTGGGCAGATCATCAGCCAGAATCCCAGAGATAATACCTGGCAATTCACCAGTAAAGATACCACACTCGGCAGTCGAACCGCCAGAAACTACAAGCGCACACCTGGCCGCTTTACCACGAGTCAGCAAAAACCCACACACCGCGACAAACCACAAGTAAAAGCAAGGTCATATATAAAATAAATTAAATGAATAAAGACAGAAAATAACCAAAACCAAAACGGTCACAAAAAGGCCAGTACCAAGTCACCAAAGGTTCCAAGTCTACAAATTTCTTTTAGAGAACCCTGGACAAAGCCTGAAAGCATATCCCAGCCTGAAATAGGTAAACAAAATTTGACCGAACGGAATTGTGAGCACCAGCTGTTTCTCATGGATGGTGGATGGTGCCTGTGTGAATCGGAGTTTCCCATTTGTCAAAAATGTCCACCGTTCCTCCGGGATGGGCTGAGTGTGCAGAGGGTATTACCCACAGGAATTCCAGGTCTTGTTGGACCTGGACTATTAGCCTGTTTACACTACGGTTGAGTTATTGAGTTTTGGGCAAAGCTTAATTTTTGTTTTTACATCGGTTTAGCATAGGAGCCTAGTGGTGGCAAAAAGTTGAGGTATGGTTCCGTTTCAGTTGCGTTTGTTCGATCTTCCGAATATTTCAACCCTGTTCGCCTATCATGTGAACTATTACAGTGGTACAACAACAGCAACAACAACAAAAACATGCTGCTTACAATGATTATAGAAGGGAAAATGTAAATTCTCATTTATTCCTTAAAAATAATACTGTTAGCCAATTTTATCATTAGATGCCAGATTTTTGTGGACCCATTTGGCTTTACAGGCACTTCTAGACTTATGGGAGGGAAAAAAATGGTTTTCGTTGTGTGAAGAATTCTCACATAAATAAATGAAAATCTTTAAAAATAAACCAATTTGAGCAATAAAACTTGTTATTCATTGAGAAATATTCATAATATGTAGCCCCACATCTTTTCTGTCCATATAAACAATTTGGTTTATGTATAAAAAGTTGTTTAAAACACGCAGAACGTGCTGTTGTCAAAACTTAATCAGGCAGGCTCCGGTTTTCACTTTCACCAAACAAATGTGATTTACTTTTCAAAACGATCTGCAAAATTGGTCAGGGAAAAAACAAAAAAGTGAATTGTTCCGAACAGCTCTGGCAGCCCGATTTGGCTATCGATAAGTCTCTGTTAAACATAACAGAGGCCTTTTTGTATAAGCTGGCGTTAGTGCGTTGGTATAACAGCAGTAAATTTCGCGCTTAACAGTACAAAGAGTAAACGAATTCATAAATGGATTGCAGAGCGCCTCGAAATGAAAAGTCATACTTTTTGCTGAAAAGTAAAACGCAAAGTGAATGTGGAAACCGGAGCCTGCCTAAATAACTCGAGTTTGTGCTCGTGTAGACGTCAGTTCTAAGTTATTGAGTTAAGAAGTATCGATATGTCAGCAAACATATTTTAAAAGATTGACGATCGAAAAGAGAAGACGTGGAATAAAAACGCGGACTTATATTTTACAATAACAAAGACTCTCTATCTGGGGTGCCACAGAAATCACTTCCACTGGAATTTTACCTCAATTCCATTCCGCCGTGCCACATACCGATTTTTCAGCGGAATCAAAATCGCTTACAATTTATATAGCGATTTGATTAAATACACCCATAAAACACACTTAGAACGATTCGAATCTTACTTTCCCATAAAGGTTATTCAATTAGTGATTAACCCTCGTCCAAATAACTTAACATTATACATGTTACGCTAATAAAAAAAGCATTTTAGTAAATCAGTATTCAATCTGCTGACTGAATTTTCACTAAACGATTCCACTCTCAATCCGCTGGAGTCCGAGGTGGTCACCTAGGGCGATTCGGACTTTCGAAGTAAATTCAATGCCACCTTTTTTAAGCCGAATTCGGAGCAAGATATTTAATATTAATTATATTGAAAGCACTCTGTTTTTCTTTAATTAGGCATTCATAAAAATAGCTTATTGCAGTAAAACTTCCTTTACGTGAAACGTTTGCTTACTTTTTGTGTAAATTGTGAAAACATTGGTAGTCAGTTGTAGTTCTACCAGGTGGCATCTCTTCAAAATGCCAAAACGGAACTAACAAACCAATTCTACACATTATTTCCATTGCATTTATGTTAAAAACATTATACCAAAAACTGCTAATTGTAATGAACCAAATTAGCAGAGAAGATAATAACAAAACCCACATACGTATCGTCTGATCGTAAAAACGAGTCCATTGCGCATCTGATAAGCCTACTCTGCAAGGTTTATATTCTAATATGTTGCCTCCGTTGCTCTTCGATGGCCAACAGTCTCGCTAATAGCATTTTTATTTAGTTTACCTAACAATTCAGATATTTGTCTTATTTTGAACAGCTGATTGCGCTCATGCACGGAGAGTTGCCAGACAACTGCTAGAGTTGTCAAATAATTTTTTTTGTTTGGCGCGTTTTAAATCATAAAAGTACAGCTTTGAAAAATCAATTATTTTGTATCATAAAAGAACAACATTAAAACCCCATTGTTTTGATATGATAAAATTAGTAAAACTGCGAAATGAACCCTATTCGAATTGAATCTTGAAAGGTATCACCCTAGCCTTAGCTCAAATTTAGTTTGTGAAAATTCTAAGAAAAATGAAATCGCTCGGAATTCTGTGGCACGGCGGAAATTTTTAAGCGGAAATCCTCTGCTCGAATTTACATTTTACTAGTGATTTCTGTGGCACCCCTGTATATCTTGCTTGTTCGTCCGATTTTAGAGCACGGCTCTTGTATATGGTGCCCCCAGTACAAACTACACCAGGACCGTATAGAATCGGTCCAGAAAACTTTTTACTTTTTGCTCTGCGTGGCCTCAACTGCGATGCATTTGTGAGACTGCCATCTTAACCTCGTATATTGCTTTTAATAAACCTTCCAACCTTAGTTAGTCGTAGAAAAATGCTTGGTGTGATTTTTATGCACAACCTGATCAAGGGTGACGTAGATACTGACTTGTTGAGCCGCATAAGCTTTACGATCTACTAGAAACTTTATTCCTTTGTTCCTTCAACTTTGTAGATCAAATTATTCCTTGCATGAACCGTTTAGGGTCTTATGCTCGGACTATAATTCTCTCTACCTTATAATATCCACCACTAATTCCCTTCCTGTTCTTAAATTACTAATATTAACATACCTTACCCGTAATTAGTACTATTTCTTGGCTATCTTTGCCTGTTTAGCTCTTTAGTTGTGTTTAGCTCTAATTTTCCTCGAATATTATGTTAAGTTGGATATCACTTGGAGCAGACACCACTGCATTAGTTGGTTGTTTGATTGGGAATGTTTATTGAATCTTTTCTGTTTCTTATCCTAGGGTACCATTGTTCTTATGTATAACGGAGAGCTAGAGATCTCCCATGCATTATATGAAAAGAGTACCACCGCATAAGTATTAGTGAGCGTGGTCTCTGCCTGAATCTAATGGAAATGCATGATCAGCATTAAGGGGCTTTTGAGAGGGAGACCCATCGCCTCGGTGTTAGGGCGTTTGGGTTCTGCCTGAGTTCGAGTAAATGCCTGATCAGCAGTTTTGGTAGCTGACCGATCTGCGTTCAAGTCGCAGATCGTTGCTGTGTAACAGGAATGTGTAACATAAACATTAGTTGTTTATGTCACTGCGTATATGTACGCGCTTATATATGTATTTATACATATATATATATATATATATATATATATATATATATATTTATATTACATATGTACATGCAAGGGTTCACTACAATTAGTCTAACCCCTATCTTTCCTGCATTTTAGCGATCGTTTCGGTAACACCCGTCGCGCGGCAGGCGGCAGCGCCCCTCGGTCGGTTGCACGATCTCTGCTTATACTTGTCCGTTTTTGCCAGGGCTTTTCCATCTAGAATATTTCCAGTTGCTTCCACACGTGGAAAGCGTGTGGGCTTCGGGGGAACCATAGTGATACGAAGTGTGCTGCCGGTCTTACATTCCATATTTAACTGGCTTTTTAGATGTACAATTTTTCTCTCACATTCGTTCTTTGTCCTACGATATATTTCAATGACGTATTCTGTGGGATTTACACACTTATGAAATTAATTAATTATTGTCTTGAGTGTTGTTTCTATGCCTTGAATATCTTTTTTAGTTATATCATTAAGGCCTTTTATTATCGGCTTTTTGGATATTGATAACGACCTTGGCACTCAGTCCAAGATTCTACGCTATTCTATCGATTTGGCGTTAGCGACCTTGCAAAAAAAGACAAGGTTTTATGCGATTTTTCCTCTTACCTCGGAGGGGGATGACAGGGGCTCGATACTTCCGATTGTTACCTTGCTATAAAAGTCAAGGTTTTATGCTATCGTGTTTAGTTGCCACTAGCGACCTTTCTATAAACGTCAAGTTTTTATGCTATTCTGTCTCTTACCACTGCAGTGGTGCACTGGTGGGGGATAACAAGGGCTATGGTGCTGATCTCTCTAAATTTCTTACCGCGGGTTGGGGAAACTGAGAGGCTCGATGGACCAAATGTTGATACGACTTCTATTCTCCAGACTATTCTCAATAATAAATCCGGATCGAAGTACCACAAATGCTGTTGTTGATGAGATGAGCTGTGAATTCGAACTGTTTTATTCTCAAAATGTGAGCACTATATATAGGAAACTATAACCTAATTACAAACTAGGACCAATGCTTAAGAAAAGAACAGATGTGCGGCACTTGTCCGCTCGCTCATCATTGTAATTGACACCTAAGGTGTCCCTTTTCTCAAGTGTCCTCTTTCAAGTGGACTGTGTCGGTTCCTGTTCATGTTTATGAAGAAACAGAGATTTATCGATAGCCAATTCGGGCTGCCACAGCTGTTAAGATGAATTCACTTGCCGCTCTCGTTTTCTGCTATGTCATTTATACGTGCCCATAACTCGGCCTTCGATCCTTTGGTCTGTAGGTTTAAGGCCGTGCACCACTTCTTAAGAGTGGTCACGTTGTAGCTGTTGATGTCCAGGTCAATGGCGTATATGGGTTATCTACCACTTCTGAATTGTAGAAGCCGAGAACATGAGTTGTGAGGTATGCACGTCTTTTTATTACAAACGTTTCCTACAGACTAGTTTTGCTGCTCGCAGGTAGCGTGAGCGATATCAAGCTGAGCGATTTAAGCAGGCGCTCTCTTAGGGAAATTGTGTAAAGGCTAGAGATGGGACTCTTATCGTGTCTGCCGTGAGCCTACTACAATATTTATATGCAATAGATTTTACCGCATTATCTAATTTATTGCGAAAAAAACCAAATTTTGTATAGTTCGGTAGCAACCTCTAAAAATGTTTTAAAATAAAAACAAAAACGTTAATATTACTATCTAACCCAAGATACAAAAATTCAGGGATGTCCTTTTGAATTTCTAAAAAAACATTTTTTTATCAATCTAATACATATAGTAATATATTCAGACATACATATGTAAATAAGCTTGCACTATGTACGTATGCAAGCTTTATCGTTAAGCTTAATTCTGGATCAAGCTCCAAAAATATTTAAAGCTAGTAAAGAACGGCAGTCTAAAACGGACTGAAGTTGGTAATAAACATTAATCAATAATAAATTGCAAAGTTATTATTTTCTTTCGCAAATCAAGTGATCTGCGAGATTGGAGAGCTTTATTAAAGACCAACAAGACTGGCGACGAGGATTAACGAAGAAAAAGCAGGTTTAAGAAAACCAAATCGGCACTAAAAAACCTCTAAAAAACTTACATCGGCGAAGGCAAGCTCGGACGATTCCAGTGGACACAACCAGCGTACTCAGTGGAAAAATACCCAGAATCATGTGCTCCCCAACACATGGTCAATCGTAGAAAAACAAACATAATATAAAGCTTTCGACTAATTCTGGAAGAGCTTTAAAGTGAAGGTATTTGTGCGACAGTTTTGGGTTAATATTATAAATAATAAAAATAAAAATATGGACCCAAACATAACAGGTGCATTCAATTTAACGTTGAGCTGCTTAAAAAAAGGACAACATTTTGATGGCACTGATCCAAATCAACTCCCAGATTTCATATCTCAGGTCGATACCATTATGCCAATGGTCATTAATTTCAACGAAGGAACACAAAAAATCTTATTTTAATTTATAAGAAATAAAGGCATAGGACTAGCAAGACCAGTTATCCATAGGTACGGGGTAATCGAAAACTGGGCTAGACTCAAAGAGATCTTAGCTAAGCATTTTGGCGAAAAAGAAAATAGTGACGCGTTAATGGACATGTTGAAGTTATGTAGAGTCGATTCCACCATTGAACAATATTATGACAAAATAAATGATATTGCCAATCGTCTACATAACCGCATACTCACCCATAATGACACGAATTTCTTTACGCGTGTTCAAAGACAATTTGCCAGAACCATCAAAAACAATGATTTTCGCGAGAGATCCGGAAACACTCGACGACTCATATAAAATAATTAAAGACGCTCGGCAGCAAAACTATACAGTTTACGGGCCCATTCGTAAGACCAGAAACAGTAAACCAAACTATAGGACAAATTTTAGTGACGATAGCCAGAACGCAAATGAACAGCTTTCACTTGTCCCACAACAAGATGAGTCTCCGATGGTTCAAAGTACTTTCAAACCTGCCAATAAATATGATGAAGCTAACGGGAATACAAACTTTAAGAACCAATGCAACCAAAAGTATGTAAAAGAAACTACAGCTAGCGCGAAAACAAGAATGTCAACAAAGAGCAGAAACAGTCAAACTTCGGTACAAAACAAGTCAACTGTAGAGCCAATGGACATAAATGAATTAAATGTAAATTTTCAAATGGAAGGGTCAAAAGATTACCCTATATAAACATAAAAACCAAAGTTCGAACTCAACTGTTTGTAATTGACACGGGTGCAGAGTTTAGCGTTATTAAGGAAGACGTATGTAAGAGGTGAGAGCGCTAGGCAATAAAATCAAAATAAACAAATTATGTAGATTTCCATGTTTTGAAGAATTTAACTTAGATAACTATTGGTACGAATTCTTAGAATACAATTTTCATCAAAATTTTGACGGGTTGATTGGTGGAAACATACTTAATGATATAAATGCTGTTATTGACTATCCAAATAGACAACTGCGAATCAATGACGTTACCTTAAAGCTTTATATACAAGCAGCCAAAAATAAAGCAGATAGCCGTGTGGCCATAAATAACTCAATCCAAGTGGATTTTCTAAGCCAACACACAAGAGTCTTACTAGAGGAGTTATTAATAAAATATAATTGAATTTTTTATAAAGAAGGTCAAGATTTGACATTTACTAGCGAAATCAAGCATAGCATAAACACAAAAAATGATATGCCATGCTATTCGAAATCTTATAAATATCCAGAAATACATCAAGAAGAAGTGAATAGTCTAATTAACGATATGCTTAAAGAAGGGATAATACGACACAGCAAAAGCCCATACAATAGTTCTTACGTATGCCATTCGGTCTTAGGAATGCGCCATCTACATTCCAGCGTCTAATGAACTATTTTCTTAATCCTTTCATAGGTTCTCATTTTTTCTCGGAGTATAGAAGAACATGTAGAGCACATTACTAAAATTTTAGATTGCCTCGTGCAAACACCTGCCCCGACAAATGTAAATTTGCTAATATGGAGATTGAATTTTTAGGTCACACTGTAAATTCGGACGGCTTAAAACCTAGCCAGAGCAAAGTAGACGCCATCAATAGAATAAAATTGCCATGTAATCAAAAACAAATAATGAGCTTTTTGGGCATGACAGGATACCTAAGGCGATATATAAAAGACTACGCGAGAATCGCACAACCTCTTATAAAATATTTAAAGAAAAATGCAAGGGTAAACATAGGTGATGACAAATTATCGAAGCTTTCAATAAATTAAAATTGTTAATTAATAGTGATCCAATAGTTGTCTATCCTGACTTTAAAAAACAATTTACTCTTGTTACTGCTGCCAGGAACTATGCGCTAGGCGCGGTTCTAATGCAAAATGACAGAGTAATCTGCTACGCAAGCCGAACGTTAAAGACACATGAACTAAATTATAGTACAATTGAAAAATAACTCTTAGCAATATACTGGGCTACAAAACATTTTAGGTACTATGTATATGGCAGGAAATTTATAATAAAAACTAATCATAGACCTCTTGTATGGCTAAGTAATTTAAAGGAACCAAATTTAAAACTACGTCGCTGGAAAATCCAGCTAACGAATATTAGGACAAGGACAAGAAAACAGTTAGCAGACGGCCTTAGTAGAATTTTAGAGCCAGATACAAATAATGAAATCACTTTTGACACGGGAATCGAAAATGACAGATATATTTTTGTTTGAAGCAGACAATTTTCCCAATTGTAAAGTTCTGAATGTCGAAGTGCAAGATGAAGATTTCTCTGGAGACTTAATTAACTTGCTTTCGAGCGAAGACGATGATTTAGAATCAATACATAGTGCAGACTCCGACGACCGAAACTTTATTAGAATTACAGAAAAAAGCTTAAATATTTTCAAAATACAAATAATTTTAAAATCCGGTGAAAGCGAATCACGAACCACCAAAATTTTGTACAAAAAGAAAGTAAGACACATCGTTAAAACGAATGGAGATTCAAACATTAAAATTCATGAAAGAAATATTACCCGAAAAAGGACTTGTCGCCATTTACTGCGAAGATCTAAAATTATATTTAAAGTTTCAAGAAAACTATAGACAATGTTTTCCAATAACCCAAATTTAAAAATACTTAAATCATGTGTACTTCTAAGTGACGTAACTGACAGGGAAAAAATACTGCAAATTATTGAAAAAGAAAATTTAAAAACAATCATAGAGGTATTAATGAATTTTTCATAGAAGTTAAGCGATTCTACTATTACCCAAACTTGCAAAAAGAAATACAAAAGTACTTGAACAATTGCAGAGTTTGTAATTTAGCCCAATTTGACCGGAACCCTGTTAAGTATAATTATTGTTTAACTGAAACGCCCCAGAAACCAAACGAAATTATGGACATTTGGTACCCACATAAAAATATTATGTATCTCACCACGATTGATAAATTCAGCAAATATGCCACAGCCCACTATCTAAAAGAAGATCGTGGATATCCTTGTTAAATGCAATTAAACTTAGAATACAGTATCTAGGAAAACCAGATAAAATGGTTACCGATAATGAATTCAACATAATAACCATAAAGGAGTATCTGATTAATAACGAAATACAGTTTCATTTTACAACACCGTATAAAAAACCGGAAATTCTGATGTAGAAAGACTTCACCTTACTCTAAACGAACATATTCGGCTGTTTAATGGCGATCCGAATAACACTGACACTGTTCAAGATAAAGTTTTTAAGACCATAACGTCTTATAACAATACAATTCATAGCACCACCAATACTAAGCCATTAGACCTATTAAATAATTTACTTTCAACTGATGACAGCAGCTATATACAAAACTGGCTAATAATAAACAAATATTAAATTCAGAACAAACAAATGGAGACAATATACGTTATAACTTTTAAAACGAATTTGTGAAAAACAATATAGTTGCCAAATCAAAACCTAAATATAAACACATCGAAGACTACAGACAAGAGGGAAACTATCTAATATATAATTACAACCCACAAAAGAAAATTTACAAAGATCAAGTTAAGAGAAACTATATATGTATGTATGTCAAGATTTAAATACGTAAGCTTAATATATATATCTACTAGATATTATCAAAAATATTATTTACCTATAATCTTAAAACTTTCGTGTTAGTTACACTATTTATAACTCAAGAACGGCTGTACTGACATGGCTGAAAATTGGTGGGTAGGTAGCTTAGATCCAGGAGATCCAGGTTAGATCCAGGATACTGTAAACGCCAGTCTTTATAAAACGTGGTATAACAAAAAAGAATCACACTTGGAATAACAAAACGAAAATGACAGCTATGTAATGGACGCATCCCTGCTGGCAGCGCATTATGTTGGCGGAGAACCCTGGAGATGGGCTCATTATTGCCATAGTTGGTCCGATGCCGATCAATCACAAAAGGTGCATGTATTCTTAGGCTCCTGGCAGGCGCACTAAAGCCTATCCTACCAAGCAAGTCTGGGCAATCAATATTATTAGCTATTAGGTCATACAGAAATATCTGTGCCGCGATGGTCCTACGATCCTCGAGATAGGAGAGGTGCACGAGACGACATCTGCGCTCATACGATGGCAGGGGGAGAGAAAAGTTCAAGGGCTGGAGCGCAAACTTCAGAAACTTTCTTTGCAGTCTCTCGATACGTGCAATTTGCACGACTCCGGAGCGGTTCCAAACAACGGAAGCGTATTCGAGCCGTGACTGTACAAGGAACGAGTACAGACATAGCCTCGTATATGGGTCTCTTAACTGGGATGCATTGCGCTTAACAAAGCCGAACATAGCGTAGCCTTTGGCAGAATAAAATTCAGATGCTCAATAAAGAGAAGTTTTGAGTCGAACAAGACCCCTAGGTCAAGTATCTCCGTCTGCTTTAAAAGCGGTTGGCCATCTATTGTATATGAGGCCAGCAAATTGAAGATACTCTTGCTAAAAGAGACAGAGGAACATCTGCTAATGTTGAGAGGGAGCGAGTTAAGTCTGCACGAGCGAGAAACTCCATCTAGATCACGCTGCAGCAGGATACTGTCGCCTACGGTTTTGACAGCACGAAAAATGTTCAAGTCATCAGCAAAGAGCAGATACTCAGAGTTTTGAATGCTGAGACAGATGTCATTGATAAATATTAAGAACAGCAGGGGACCAAGTGCACTTCCCTGAGGAAGCCTGGAAGTAGCCACATATGGGTCCGAACGCTTTCCATTTATCAAGACCACGTACTCCCGTCTTTCAAGGTAAGAACTAAACCAACCGAGCAGGCAGGAATGAAACCCTAGTTGATATAGCTTGGCTATCAGGGCACTGTGAGAAACTTTATCAAAGGCCTTGGCAAAGTCAGTATACACAGCGTCAACTTGAGTGTGCAACTCAAAGGCACGAGTGCAAAAATTACTAAACGTGACAAGATTAGTGGTCGTGGATCTACCCGCCATAAACCCGTGTTGATTTGGGCTGATATAAGACTTTATGAAGAAAGTGATCTTTTTGGCTAGGATTCGCTCAAAAAGCTTCGACACATTACTAAGTTTAGCAATTGGTCTATAATTGGAGATTTCATACTTAGCCCCTTTTTTTAAAAATTGGCGTAATCGTGGCAGCCTTCCACCTCTCACAGAAACGACCCGTGGTAAGAGACATTGTGAAGAGTATATGTTATTATATTTGGAATGCTTCATCGAAGAATTTTCAAGGACGGAAGCAAGGCGATGCGGTGCCTGGGCATCCGCATGTGCCTTCTACTGATGCTCTTGGTCGTATGTATACAGTTCATCCAAAGAATGATAAATGTTTCTATTTGCGGTTGTTGCTGGTAAATGTGCGTGGGCCAACGTCATTTGAGACACTGCGGACTGTTAATGCTGCATGTGAAGAACTGAACTTATTAGAAAACGATACCCATTGACCCATACCCATACGACAATCGCTGAAGCCTTTATCTCTGCATCTCCAAGTCAGATACGCACATTATTCGCTATCATAATTTCGACATGCTTTCCATCAAACCCATAAGCCTGTGACACAAATACAAGGATAATATGTCAGAAGATAGTTTATATCAAGTTCGTGTCAGTTCCAGAAATCACGATATTGAGATGAATGAGGAGATACGTAGGTTAGGTTAGGTTAACCCGGACGGCCCTCACGGGGCCACGCATAGGCCAATATGGCCCTTAGTTATCCGGATGGGGGGTGTATGAACCTTCTCGAGTGTATTTATGAGGTTTCGAAATCCTTGAGGATCGAAGTATTCTTTACAAAGGCTAGCAGTTCCCCTGGCGTCCTCTTGGAGGCATCTTAAAGTGATGCCAGTACCGGGGCACCTAGGTATCTTCTCCTAGCACGTGAGAGAGCCGGGCATTTGCAGATGAGATGTTCCAGGGTTTCAATAGCCCCGGATTCATCGCATTTCCTGCAGCTGCCACTGTTGGTGATGCCCAGTTTGCCGGCGTGTGCCGCAGCCAGACAGTGACCTGTGAGTATTCCCACTAGCATTCTGCAGTCCTTCCGTGGTAGGTGCAGTAGGTAGTTGCTGAGTTTCCTATTGCGCTCCTTTCTAGTGCCTCCCTGCTTGCCAAGACATTTTTGGAACTGACCGCTGACGACTGCATGAATCTTATCGCGCCTGGCTGTCCACGAACAGATTGATCACTTTCCGTATAGCGAAAACTTCCGCCTGGAATATGCTGCATTGGTCCGGTAGCTTATAGGACAGCCTTATCTCAGGGTCTGTACAGTATATGCTCGCTCCTACTCCTCCTTCCATCTTGGCGCCGTCTGTGTAGATGTTGAGGTGATGGGTCTGGTCCCGACCCTCATTCCAGTCATCGGGTCCCATAAATGAGGTTGTTTTGACATTCAGGCAAGCTCTGGAGATCATGTAGTCAGTTGTACTGATCATGTCTCGACCAATTGAACTGTGCCCGAATCCGTGTAGCGACATGTTTCCTGATGCAACTAGGTGTTGTGCTGCCTTTCCTGCACTCAGTTGCGCGTGGATGTCTGAGGGGTCAATTCCGAGCAATGTTTCGAGAGCTTTTGTTGGGGTCGCCCCTGTAATGCAGAGCATTGCCTGCCGCTGAGTTCTTTCCATAAGCTTATTGTATGTCTTTTTTCCGTAGCCTGCCACCACACTAAGACTCCATACAGCAGAGTCGGTCGCACCACCGAGATGTAGATCCAGTGCATTAGAGCAGGTGATAGGCCCCATGTGCTGCTAAGCATCTTATTGGATGCGTATAGCGCAATGGTGGCCTTCTTCAGCCTTTCCAATACATTGGGTCTCCATGCCAGCTTGCTGTCCAGTACTATGCCGAGGTATTTGACTTGTGTTTTTGGTGTCAGTCTGGTTCTGTCAATTTACGGGGGATCCATATCGGCACCTTATATCTCTTGGTAAAGAGAATGAGGTCCGTCTTGTCCGCGTTGATACTGAGGCCTACTTCTTCCGCCCACTGACATATCTCCCAGAGTGTTGATTCCATTATAGAGCTAAGGGTCGATGGACATACTCCCGTAATAATTATGCTTATGTCGTCCGCATAAGCCGATATTTTTGGGGCTCTCCTCTTGAATCTCTTTATTAGGTCGTCGACCACCAGATTCCACAGGAGGGGCGACAGGACCCCCCTGAGGTGTGCCTCTGTGCGCCCCTTTCACCATGGAAGCGGTGCCCCACTCTGAATACACCCGTCTGCAACTTAGCAGGTTCTTAATCCAGAAGTTGATTGCGGGATGTGTGTTGGTCGCTTCTAGGCGGTCCATTATCGCGTTCGTATTCACGTTGTTGAATGCTCCGGATATGTCTACGAACACTCCTAGTGCATACTTATTATATTGCCCAGCCGGCACCCTCGGGGAGGGTTCAGCTGAAGGGTTTTTGCCAGATACGTAATCGTGCTTTAATCTTGATCGAAGATATGTGTTGCCTCATGTGCGGTAGTTTATTAATCAGGTTAGGAATGCCAGCGCCAAATCGTGAAATGAGTGACGCATTTAATCGAGAATTGGAAAGGGAACGTGAATATGATCACCAGGAATTAGATTTAGTAGTTCAAACGAATGTACCCCTGTTGAATTCCCAACAAAAGGATGCTTATGATATTTTAATAAAAGCAATCGATGATGAAAATGGTGGTTTATATTTCCTAGATGCCCCTGGTGGAACTGGTAAGACATTTCTCATTTAAGTAGTTTAAGCCACTGTTCGTGCGAGATCCAACAAAGCGGTTGCAGTTGCTTCTTCTGTAATAGCAGCCACTTTGTTAGAAGGATGCCGTACGGCTCATTCAGCAATATTATTACCGTTAAATCTTCAAACTATTGAAGAACCAACGTGTAATATTGCAAAACACTCAGCAATGGCCAAAGTTTTATCGGCATCGAAAATCATCATCTGGGACGAATGCACAATGGCGCATAAACGTGCATTAGAAGCACTTAACCGAACATTGAAAGATTTACGCAATGACTCTAGATACTTGGAGGAGCAATGATTTTACTGTCTGGCGATTTCCGCCAAACACTGCCAGTAATTCCAAGATCTACGGCTGCCGACGAAATAAACGCTTGCCTCAAATCGTCGAATCTATGGCACTATGTGAAGAAACTGCAGCTGACAACAAACATGAGAGTTACATTGCTTAATGATACATCTGCTGAAGATTTCTCGGAGCAATTGCTGACTATCGGTAATGGTAATTTCCAAATAATTTCTGTAATTTTTTCTCATCAAAAGACAAACTTATCAATAATGTATTTCCAAACATTATTTCTAACTACAAAAAAAAATGAATGGTTGAGTGAGCGAGCAATTTTGGCGGCTAAGAATAAAGATGTAGATGACCTACATAATTCAAAATAATATAATTGAAACAATGAATTCATTCAAATGTATTGAATGCGTTACAAATAAAGACGAAGCCACAAACTATCCCACTGAATTTTTAAAATCCTTGGATGTTCCTGGCACAATTTACGCCTAAAGGTTGGCCCCGTAGTAATCATGCTTCGAAACATAAACATACCAAAACTGTGCTAACGGTACGTGTTTGGTGGTTAGAAAATTGATGAACAATGTAATTTGCGCGACGATACTGAAAGACAAATTCAAAAATAAGAAAGTTTTCATTCCGAGGAACCAGATGATCCCAACCGATATGCTGTTTGAATTTAAAAGACTTCAATTTCCGATCCGTCTTGCATTTGCCATGACCATCAACAAATTACAAGGCCAATCCTTAAAAGTTTGTGGTTTGAATCTAGAACATCCATGGACAATTATATGTGGCATGTTCACGGGTCGGAAGACCCGTAAGGTGCGCTGAAGAAATCATCGAATTTACTATAGAGAGCTATTTTTTTTTGTTTTATATGTTTGGAATATTTAATTCGCTTTTAATTCAGTTTTTTCGTAGCTTTGTTTACGTTTATCAGTGTAGCAACGTGAATCGCCGGCTGGTGGACTGCTGAGTGGGGTATCTTGGCTGGTGAATTGCCCAGGTATTGTCTCTGGGATTCTGGCTGATGTACTGTCCAGGTATTGTCTCTGGGATTCTGGCTGTTGATCTGCCCCTTCTTCGGCTGAGCTTGCCCTTTTTCTGCTGACGTGCTGACTTATTATTATTGAGTCATATTTGCCTGCTTAATTGCTTATTACAATGAAAGGAGGAGGGGGGAATATAGAATTTTATGCTGTCTGACCTTATTGCGAAATAATGCAATAATATTTCTTTTCTGGTTTTTACTTATTGTGCGATATTGCAATAATATTTATGTGGGTCAAGCTAGTGCTGTCCCTTCCTGTTGCGAAATAGTGCCAGAGGTAGGGAAACGTAGCTGATCGAACATATATCATTGCGACATAACGCAGTGGATGGGGGATCGATGCTTGTTCTTAATTATAAGCGATGATAGCTCGGAACGTGGTGCGTGAATTGTTTTGGGCTCTTAAAGTGTAAGCGCTGATTGCGCGGCACGTGCAGAGAGCATTGGGCTTGTGGAAGGGGAAAGTTTTGGGAATTGGCCGCGAGCAATTTATGCTGGCTTGACTTGTTGTGTAATACTGCCATGATATTTCCTATGCAGGTCAACTGACACTGGCGATTGTGAAATATCGGAAGAGTGGGAAGACCGAGAATTGGCCTACTTGCCTCATTGCGAAACAACGCAATGGGTGAGGTGCTTTAACTTTGCTGTTTGCAAAAACGTATTGACTTTTCGATGGTGCGACACGTGGTACGGGAAGTGCAACGAGGGTTCTTCTTACTCTTCTTGGCAGGGGGTTATTATAGATATCCAGTGCTTCTTATATTAGGGTGTAGATAGTATAGCCTAAGGAAATGTAGCGATCCATGGTTCCCATGGTTCGTTACATGATAATGTAAATGATAATAAAAATGTCGTGTATAACAAAGTATTTAAAGGAAGAGCAACATATGTAAAAACATTTTTTCTAATAAAAAAACAATTAATAAATTACAAAATCTGCTTATTGATTGCCTTTAAGGCGGAACAGAGTTCGCCGGGTCAGCTAGTATACATATATATATATGAAACCTGCGCTGGGGGAGTAATATATATTGACATACATATGTAAATAAGCTTGCACTATTTATATATACAAGCTTTATAGTTAAGCTTAATTCTGGATCAAGCTCCAAATTTAAAGCTAGTTAAGAGCGGCAGTCTAAAACGGATTACGACGGAAGTTGGTAATAAATATCATTTAAGCAATAAGAAATTGCAGTTATTATTATCTTTCGCAAATCAAGGGATCTGCGAGATTGGAGAACTTTATTAAAGACCAACAAGACTATATATGTAGGTACTATATTCTTGACCAACAGCAATAGCCGAGTCGATATTCCCATGTATGTCTGTCCGTCTGTCATATCACAGTGAATCAATTTAATTTTAAAATGTTTTCAAATTTCCCTTCCGCCCGCACAAATAGCTAATACCTGTGGAATCTATAATTTGGAAGACGCGAAAAGCTGATTTTTAGAGAATGACTATATCTACCAGACTGCCGAATCCAAATCAGATCATATCATTATTATATACAGAAAGAATAAATAAAGTTTCCGTGCCTACGCTATCCACTTCCACGCCCTTACTTCCAAATGTTATAAAATTCGAATCAAATATGTCGTTAGGTGGAAGGAGGATAGAATTAGTGCAAGAATTAACATTAGGGAATAACTCGTTGTCGTTGTTTTTTTTTTACTTTCTATGTTTTTTCAGTCTCAAATGACAAGTGCGTGCAAAATTAAAAGCGATCGCAGAGAGATCAATTTTCGTTTCTCGAAGATTGTAAATTTAAACTTATATCATGTAAACATTAAACTTTTACATTTAAATTCACGTTTTTTTGAATTTCGTGTTATTGCTACTTATTTTGATGCCCAAAGTTATTTAATATTAATATGCACACATTTTAATTTCAGATTTGTTGACCTGACTAAAAAGAGTTCGCAATCAATAATCGATAGGTTTAAAGTAAATCCAAGCTTAGACACGCTTCTTATATTTAATGAAGATTCTTCAAGATCTATAGCCAGAATTTCATTGCCGGACATTTCAACTCAAATATTGACTAATATGATAACTCCAAATCAGTTTTTAACTTTACCAAGGTTATCCTCGCAAGACATGTTAGAAAGTAAGTATTGCATTAATATTTCAAATTGTTAAGGGGTCAACGTCGATTGAACATTTTTAATCGTATAACTTTTCGGTTTTGCAAAGATAACACTATCCAACACGATTTCTCCTCTAGGAACAAAATCAAATTTTTCTTAAAGATTTGGGGTTTACAAATGGTTTGATGACATATTTTTTTTTCAACGGCAGAACTTTCGAGGAATTTTTGAAAACTGGTATTTTTGTTAAATGAAAAAAAAAATAAGCAAAAATACATCTTTGAAGGTTACAGTTGGGCCAACAGTCGGAATGCGATCAGGTACCAAAAAATACAAGTCCTTTTCGTTTGCTTGTTCCCAATTGGCAGTTGGGCCCGAAGAAGGGGCAGTTCATCAGCCAGAAACCCAGGGACAATACCTGGACAGCGATTCACGTTACCACACTGACAAACGTAAACAAAGCTACAAAAGAAAGGAATTAAATATTCCAAACATACAAAACAAAACAACAGCTCTCGAGTCATTCTCTACAGTAAATTCGACGTTTTCTCCTGCCCACCTTACTCTCTCACTTCGGTACAAGGCCAGTACAGGACTTCAAAGTTCCCGAAACTACAAATTCCTTGTAGCGGACCCTGGACAGGACTGAAAGCATATCCCAGCCTGAAATAGGTCCTCACAGTTTGGTTAACGAATTTTAGCTCCAAAGTTTCTACATAGATTTAAATGAGCAATACCTTAAACGACGCCTAAATAATGCACCTATACATAAAACAAAATAAAGAACACAGAATATTTGTTTTGACTTTTTCTGAATTTTTGAAGTCAAAATTTCGTAAAATATACTGCACAAAAATCATAATTTTAACATTTTAATGCTTTATATTTCCCAGACAGTAAGCTGAAATCACAAAGTCTTTGGGCTTTACTTCTAGCTGTTTAAAATATCTTTCTAGAATATAAAAGTTCTTGAGTTATGTTAAAAATGTAGCTTATCAGAAAATGTAGCTTTGAATCCTTAAGGAAACAAAAAATTGATCATTTGATTTACGCTTCGAACCAAACTGACTTTTTCAGGTCGATTTTTTAAGGATTTAAAGGTAGCGCTTTGTTTTTTCACATAAGTATCTTACATCTGTTTGTAATGTTGAATGCCATTCTGAAAAGTTGATGATTGCAGCTATAGAGTAGACCTGAACTTTTTAAATCTTCAGCTTACCGTCTGGGAAATATTACGCTTTCAAGGACAAATGATAATTATACCCGTACTCAAAAAGAGTTAAGGGGTATACTGTATTTGTGGTAAAAGTGGATGTGTGTAACGCAGAGAAGGCAAATTTTCCGACCCCATAAAGTATATATATTCTTGATCAGCATCAATAGCCGAGTCTCTGTCCGTCTGTCTGTCTGTCCGTCTGTCCGTCTTGTTTGACGCCTCGTTCTCAGAGACTATAAAAGCTAGAGCAACCAAATTTTGTTTCCAGACTCATGTGATATCACACTGAATCAAGTTTCTTTCCAAATTGTGCCACGCCCCTTCCGCCTTCACAAAGGACGAAAATCTGTGGCAGCCACAATTTTAAAGATACGATAAAACTAAAAAAGCACTATCGTAAAGAATGACTATACCTACCAGATAGCCGAATCTGAATCAGATCGTTATTATTATTATTATCATTATTATAGCCAGAACAAAGAAATTAATTTTCAGTTGCTTCCCCCACCTCCTCTGGCGATGCTGTCGCTATTCATTCTCTGTCTCGCTCGCACACACTCTGCCCTGTGCAATGCGCGAGCAACCCCTAGCGGAGGAGATGTAGAATCTAAATGGTAGATGTAGAATATTTGTTCTAGATGTATTATCTACATTTTACATGTAGATGTAGTTAACAAATGTAGCAAAAAAATTTAAAATGTATAATATTTAAAATTTTTTTTTAAATTTCATTCATAATCTCATAAATTTATATACTGACTGAGTACGGGTATAAAAGTAGAGTCGCGACTAGAAGCGACTCACGTTCCTTCTCGTTTTTGTTAGTTTTTATACCCGTACTCAAAAAGAGTTAAGGGTTATACTGTATTTTTAGTAAAAGCAGATGTGTGTAACGCAGAGAAGGAAAATTTTCCGACCCCATAAAGTATATATATTCTTGATCAGCATCAATAGCCGAGTCGATAGAGCCATGTCTGTCTGTCCGTCCGTCTGTCCGTCCTGGTTCTCAGAGACTATAAAAGCTAGAGCAACGAAATTCTTTTTCCAGACTCATGTTATATCACACTGTTTCAAGAGTATTTCAAAATTTCGCCCGGCCCCCTTCCGCCTTCACAAAAGACGAAAATCTGTGGCATCCACAATTTTAAAGATACGATAAAACTAAAAACGCAGTATCGTAGAGAATGACCATATCTATCAGATTACCGAATCTGAACCAGATCGGATCATTGTTATTGCCAGAATAAAGAAATTAATTTTCACTTGCTTCGCCGACCTCCTCTGGCGCTGCTGACGCTACTCATTCTCTTTCTCGCTCGCACACACTCTGCCCTGTGTAATACGCGAGCAACCCCTAGCGGAGGAGATGTAGAATCTAATTGGTAGATGTAGAATGTTTGTTCTACATGTCTAATCTACATTTTAGATGTAGATGTAGTTAACAGATGTAGCAAAAAATGTAAAATGTAAAATTTTAAATTTTTTTTTAAATTTCAATCATAAGCTTATAAATTGATATACTGACTGAGTACGGGTATAAAAGTAGAGTCGCGACTAGAAGCGACTCACGTTCCTTCTCGTTTTTTTCTACATTTTCAGGCAGGCTCCGGTTTTTACATTCACTTTTCGTTTTCAGAAAAAGTCATACTTTTAATTTCAAGCCGCTCTGAATCAACTTTTATGAATTTGTTTACTCTTTGTACTGTTAAGCGCAAAATTTACTGCTGTTACACCGACTCGTTAGTGCCAGCTCACACAAAAGAGCCTCTGTTATGTTTAACAGAGACTTATCGATAGCCAAATCAGGCTGCCATAGCCAAACTAAAAGACAAAGACTGCTTTGGCAGTCATATGGGCAAATAGAAAACGCAGGACACAACAAGTCCAAGACGAACTCCAGAAATACCCGGATTACGCACACGAAAATGGACAACTCTATCGAAACATAGGGCACGATGACGATTATGTGGCTTGGAAGCTTATTGTACCCACAGACCGTCGTGCATGTACATGGGTCACGACTAACCTGACCCCCCTCCACACGCGCCCCTAAGGACTCTCATCCGACCCCATGGCTCCCTGTTTTGCACAAACGCATTAAGCTCGGCACGTTCATACTGTTGTTCACGCTCCATTTCTTTGCTGAAAAGGTCGTGTATTTCACAATTAGGCGCTATCATACCTAATTGAGCTAATTCTTTGCTTGCCATCATCAAGCAAAAGTCTTCAATAGCGATCAATGCTTCGTTGTTTACATCACCCGTTTGATGGCGCAATCGATGTAAAAAATCCTTTGACAAATGATTTTGATGTTTATGACACAATTGAGTTGACTTTGCTGGACTGCACGTGGCTATAATAATTGCGAAAAGTGTTTGAATTTGATGTGGACTTGAGGACAATGCTGCATCTGCAAGTGTAAGATACCAATGCATGTCATTCTCAAGCTTCGCGATAGGTCCCACACAATTCTTCATCAACAGTTCGCAAATATTAAAATGATGTTGGTCCACGAACATTTGTTAGCAACAATCGCAAATAATAACACTCTTGATTGTTGGGATGAACTGTATAAATTCGTCCTATCCTATCTGAGTGAAAAAATAGTTGCTGACCATAAACGGCTCGTCCGCGTCTTCGCCTTTGAAAAACGTATAATATTCGGGTACTTCGGCGTAAAGCAATGTTTTCGCAAAATCATCTGCTTGACACAACGCAAAAAATTCAGTTGGATTTGTTGCTGGTGGTTGCGCAGGTCTTCGCATTGCATTTCCGGGTGTGAAAAAAACGCGTTGACCGTTTTCAAGATGAACAGCTAAATTAACTACAGTTGGATGCGTATCATGGATCGGGAATGATAAAATGCGCCATACTGCTTCATTTGAACTCATATATCCGCCCATTTGAAATTGAGTGATTTCATTCCCGTGTTGATAGCCATCTTGGTCGCTCCAAAACAGTATGGGATATTGTAGTGCATCATAACAGCGATGCGTCTCGGATAGACGTTCAAGATGTTAATTTCTACGATGAAGCACAATATAACGATTATTAAATTTCTTACCAACTATGACTATTGCCACTCCGTCAACTGTTTGGGCATTGAAATGCCTTGCATGTTCGCCAATGTTTTATCAGCTCGAATAACAATGTTATGATGGTCAGATGGCATTCGATCAAGCGACGTTTTGAATAGCTGAACCAATTCGTTGTGCTCATGGAACATATTTTTCAAATCGAAAATAATTTGTCTCCGCGTGTTGGTAATAATGTCACACCGACGATCAGCTTCGTCTTCCACGTTCCATATAAAATATAATTGCAAAAATTTGTGGTCTGCGTTGTCGAAAGGTAACAAATAGCCGGCTCGATATATATATGTATATTTTACCTTGAAACTTAATAAAATAAGATTGAGAAAAAAAGTTCAATTTGCATAAACTAAACTATTTAATTACCTTGAACGTTGGCATGAAGTTGTCTCTTATGATATTTGTATATAACATATATAACATATATGAAAACTCGAATTATACTTTCGTATATTGTTCAAAAAATGATTAGACTCAGGTGCCAATTCATTAAGTAATGTGCTCAATGATTGTGGTGGGCTGCCTAATTTATTCATTACCACTAACACAGCACATCCCATCTGCTTCACCTTTAAATTTATATGCCTAACAATCGCAACAACGGTCGTTCATTGGACCAATTATAATATGAGAAGAGTAATCGGTGACACTATTGTACGCGAACGTAACACCTTGTAGACTTTGTATATCACGACGTTCATTTTCAGTTCTTGTTGCATCATTGTTCCGTTGATTTAAACAGGACCTTGCTGTGCGTAGACGATTATTTTCATTGCGATGGGTAATGTCTTGGCTACTTTCACGGCTCCTCGAAGCCACAACTTGTGACGAATTTCGCGTTCGCCGGTCCAAATTTGATCGTCTCGACATTAATCTTCAAAAACCACACTGGTTGCTTTAAAATGCACACATTTTCAAAAGCTTGTTGCTTTTATACTTACACAAATTGTAATTTTTTCAGAAAACAATTTTTCACAAAAAAAGGTACATAATGACATAAAATGAAATTAAATAGTCGTTCAATTTTTGAAATTTTTTTTTGATTATTCTTTAATTTTTGAGGAACCTTTTTAAAGAAAAGTACAAATTTGTTTGTGCAAACCAGGCCACATTCTCTGGCTATCATTAAAACAAAAACAGCATGCAATTTGGTGCATGCGCTTAACGAACAGCAAGGAACGATGATCAAAAAAGTACGATTAACAAAAAAGAACGAACAAAAACAATGAACGAATAAGAACGATTAAGAGGAACTTATGTAGTTCGGTCATTTCAGTGAATAGTTATTTTTTGTTCGTTCGTTCACGACAACCCAACACTATTGTAAATCGAATTATTCCCTGCATGAACCGTTTAGGGTCTTATGTATTGTATTGTTTGTTAATTGCATTTCCTAGTGCTACAAGCAAGGGACTTATAACACTAGTCAACACGACATTTCTGCTGTGGCTCAAAATTACTTTTTCTGACAGATTTTAGGATTCTAATTTTTGTAAAAGAATTATGGTTTTTTTTGTATTGCTTAGTTTTTTTTAAAGAATTTTTTTTTAATTTTCAATATTTTTTTCAGAGGAGCTTTTCTATTTTTCACATAACTTAAGTACCTTATAGCTGGTTGCATGTAACTTTGCAGTTATGAAAAGCTGATATATGCAGCTATAAATCAGTTCCAATATCAATGTAGCTGTAGCTTAACGTCTGGAAGATATTAAGCTTTAAAATTCAAATTTGAGTATCTTTTCATGAAAATTTTACTTTAAAACCTCAGGAAAAGTTTAAAAATTTGGACTCGCAACCTTCAAAAAGGTTTTTGTTCAGTTTTTTCATTTTTTAGATTTGGTTAACGAACTTAAGCTCCTCCGTCTCTACGTCTATCTAAGCCCAAAAATCAATGCCAAGAAATATTTTATTTTCGACTTTTCCTGTGTTTTTAAAGTCAAAATTTCGTGAAAAAAAACTGCAACAAATTATTAAATTTTAACTTAAAAGCTTAATATCTTTCAGACGTTAAGCTGCAGATATAACGTGTCTGGGTCATATTTATAGCTGCATTTGTCAGCTTTTCAGAACTGCAAAATAACATGCAACCAGATATAAGATACTTAATTTATGTGAAAAATAGAAGAACAACCTCTGAAAAAAATATCAAATTAAAAAAATTCTTTAAAAAAAAAACTAAACTAAACTAAAAAAACACAGTGTGGTTTAAAACATTAAAAATCTCGAAATCTATCAGTAAAGTCATTTTGGTCCACAGCGGAAACAGAAAGTTCAATATTGTCGAGTAGTGTAATTAGAGCACTAGTCACTAGGTGTCACATTAGTTTTGTATTAAACTTAGAGCTAAATTAATCTTTTAATATGTCGAATTAATGGTTACATTTTTTGGTTTGTTTTTCATATGATAATGCTCATGTTTTTTTATTATTAATTTTAAATTAAATTTAATTATAAATGTTAATCTATTGTAAGGTGGGCTCCTAACTGTGTTTTGAATTGTGAAAGGTTACGTATTGTTTTCATGTCATGTGGAAGTCGATTCCATATGCGAATAACATTCACAAAGTAATGTCTCTCAGAATTTAGTGTTCTATATCGTATGGTGATAATATTGTTCGTTCTTGTGGAATTGGTAAATCTAAGTTTTTTATACAGATATTCGGGTTGTCTGGTGAGGAATTTTTTATGTAGTAAGCATCTTATAGTCAATCCATTGGAGTAGAGTCATGTCGAAAATTTGACATGAGAATGCAGAGATTCTGTCGTTCCGCCTTAATCCAAATATGTATCTAGCTATATTAGCTAAAAATATTAGACCAAGTTTTATAATATGAGGGCGGATCAATAAGTCCTTGACATTGTAGATTTAAACATGTTTTTTGATAAACATTCATTTTATTTTTCAACATAGTCTTGTATTAGTTCTATATACTCTTTTCAGAATATCTCCAATTGGGGGAGCAATTCGTAGCCTAATTCATGGATCTTTGCAATGGAAACTCCACATGTCTGCACACTTGCATTGTGGTCGATTGTGGAAAACATCCTCATCCCCAGGTGATCATTCAAAGTTTCACTTAGCCAAGTGTTTGTCTATGGCTTTCAGAATATCTTGCAATTTCAATCTCTGATCGACCACTTTTTTTCAATTCCTTCGTGTATAGGCCCATAACTGGGTGGCCAGGATGTGTGGCGTCGATTGAGCATGTACGGGCACAACGAAATACAGTAACCCACTTTTCACCATTGAAACCGATGGAGAAGATGTCCCATAGTATTTATCAAGCTTTTCCTTGGTTTCAGTGATGGTTTTTTTCCGAATATAATAGTGCTTAATCAGCACACGAAACTAAATGTTTTCCATTTTTTCTTCAACGCACGAGAAAGATTGCTATTAATGGCTGTACACCACAAGCCAACTAGCGCAGCTTCTTTAAATTTTTGACAGGAATTAGCAAATATATGCCTTTTGACAGAAAAAGTATTGCCATATCAATTAAGTGGCGGGAAATTCAAAAGGTCACGGTCTATTGATCTTTCCTCGTCCCAATTTAGCCCCCTACCCTTTTGGACCAAAAAAGACGAAACAATTGTCGCATTCACAATTTCGAAGATACAAGAAAACGGAAAACGCAGCATCGTAGATAAAGACAATATCAAACACATTGCTGAACCGAATGCCGAGTTGCCGAATGAAGAAATTACTTCTTAGGTTCTAGCCCACTCTCTTCAGCTCACACACTCTGGACTTCAACTTTCCTTTTAATTTCAGTTTATTTAATAAATATATAATGTCAATGTGCGTAAAAGCCATTTATAATATATATGTAAAATAGTTAGAGTCTTCTATATTTTAGTCAAGGCCCCCATAAATTTCCGATAGCTCATTTTTCCTGGTTTTTTTTCCACAAGGTACAGGGTTGCTACGAACAGCTGACGCACCTAACTTTTCATGAAAAATAAAAAACTATTGAGCAACTTAAGCTAAAAACTCATTGTTCTGGAATACTCCCTTTTGAGTAAAGCGATTTTAGTGGACTGTACTTATTTTTATTCTTGTTCGGCTCGCTGTCTTTTCGGTACTAAAAAATGCCGGCTCAGCGGCAAGCGAATACAAGCAGTTTTTTCATCTCTTCCATTCTATACTGGTTTTTCTGTCTTCTTTGAGATGGACTTAAATATAAAGATGGCAAATTAATAATATCGGATGCGTTCCTCAACATCCCGGCCCGCCCTGAAGCAAAGTTTCTGAACAGGGCAATACAGCAATCTTAGTGATTGGTCAGGTAATTTCTCCCGATGGGGTCTTGAGCCTAACCGCTCGAACCAGGTTGTCCTTTCCTGGATAGGCTTCAAGAACCTTCGCGATGTGCCATGAAGACGGTGGTGTGTTGGACTCTTTAACAAGCACAACGTCCCCGCTCCTGATGTTAGGGACTGACGTGGTCCATTTTGGACTCTGTTGCAAAGTAGTCAGGTACTTCTGATGCCATTTTTTCCAGAAACCTTGGTATCCCATTGGATGGAGTCCAGAATTTCCGAGGTGCGGTTTCCAACAAATGTCTTTAGCTGGGCTGGGGCATATGATAGCCATGATAGAACAATCGTAGAATCGCACCATGCAAAGACAGTGGTATTTCTCTGTATCAATGCAGCCTAAGTTGGCGCAAGACATTAGTTGTATGAGTTCGTTCCGATTTTGTAGCAGTTCATCCTCACTGTTTGCTCCAGTAAGGACATCGTCAACGTAGAAATCCTCGAGTAGGATGTTTGCAGCATTCGGGAATTCCTGCCGATGATCCGAAGCCAGTTGTTCCAATATACGAACTGCTAGGAATGGTGCACATGATGTTCCATATGTGACAGTACAAAGTTGGAAGTGCTTGATTTGTGCGGTTGGATCTTCTCTCCAAATGATCCTCTGGAAGTCTCGATGCTTGGTGCTGACCCAGATTTGGCGGAACATTTTCACAATGTCTGCTGAGAATACAAACTTGTACATTCTGAAGCGAAGGCACACAGCAAACAGATCACGTTGGATGCTGGGTCCTATCGAGAGATTGTCGTTCAAGGCCTTGCCATTGAAGTCGCGAAATTAACCATCAAAAACTACACGGAGTTTTGGACCCAAAATAGGATGCTGTCGTACATCTTCCTGTGAGTGTAGACCATACGTGTTCGCTACCCAATAAAATGTCGATTGGTGCGTTTGTGAAGAAGTTTTTGCCGATGCGTCAATGTTTTGCCTTCCCAGTGATGACGAGATACTGCCAAGTGCATGGGCGTATACATCCAGTTGATCATCAGAAATC
The DNA here is from genome assembly GCA_035043285.1 of Drosophila subsilvestris. NCBI lineage: Eukaryota > Metazoa > Arthropoda > Insecta > Diptera > Drosophilidae > Drosophila > Drosophila subsilvestris. The sequence continues at coordinate 573 of JAWNNB010000091.1, read as the reverse complement.
CGAGACTTGATGTGGAGTTTGCTGCATCCCCTTGTGGTGTCAGCTTTTACTGACGAGATTCCCGAAACCAGAATGCGTGAGTGTGAACGTGCCAAGCCAAGAGCGTGAATGCAGCGTTCCGATATATAGGAGAGTTCTGAGCCAGTATCCAATAAGAGGCGACAGGTTAGGTATTTTCGCTTGGCGTTTTGAACATAAACCATGGCCGTGGGTAATGTGCTTCTGCTCAATCCATTTGTTAGTGTAGATGTTGCAGTGCCTTGCGCACATACAACCGAAGATGTACCCTCTGCTTGGGCAACGTGACTTGAAGTCACCGCAGTGTTGCGATGAGCGTTTGAATTGGTGCCATACTCCTCTTCAGTTTGAGCAAAGCTCCCAATAGTGCCCGATGTAGTATCTTGTGAATGGAGCAAGGTGTGGTGATGACCTTTGCAGTGTTTGCATGTGTATTTTGATTTACACTTGCTGCTTAAATGACCAGGTTTCATACAGCTATAACACAAAGTCTTGTTTTTTACAAAAGATCGTTGAAATTTTGAAATTGTTTTTCCAAATTCAACTCAAACAATA
>JAWNNB010000081.1:0-159290 GCA_035043285.1 Drosophila subsilvestris | reverse complement strand
ACCACCAAATCAATCACGTGTATTGTGAAAATTTGTATTCAATTTCAACAGCAGGCATTTGTCTTTAAGGTGAAAAGTTGAACTGTGTAAATTATGTGGATCGTGCTTTTGAGGTTAAATTCACCACTCTGTCCACAGTCAAAAATGCCTACAGAACGACGTGCGAACATCGGCCGCCGCACAAGACATGCAAGTCAGCAACAAGTGTATTCACAGAACTTAAGCGAAGAAAGACAAAATATAATAAGAGAAAATTCCCGATTGAGACAGCGCGTGAGGACAAGAAGATCATTGTCATCATACAATCGCTTGGCATTCCAATATGATCCCACTGCGAACTACAGTGATGATGAAAATTTAGATATTGGACCAATGACGACTATATGCCGATATTGCAATGCGTTCAAGTTCAAAAGAGAAACGACTGGATTGTGCTGCGCAAGTGGAAAAGTCAAACTGGATCCATTACCACCACAGTCACTGAAACCATTGTTCGATGGAAGTGATCCCGATTCCAGCCATTTTCTTGAACACATCCTTGAATACAATAACTGCTTTCGCATGACTTCCTTTGGAGCTAATATCATTCGAGAAGGCGGCTTCATGCCGACTTGCAAGGTAAAAGATACAACACAAATAACCAATCACTCACACCAACATAATGAATTGCAACACGTAACAACTACATATACACCACACACTACACCATCACACGATCAGAAGTTACACCGTATTCTTCAACAAATGATTGTTTGCAATTACAGATACAAGGACAAATATATCATTTGCATGGTTCAATGGTGCCAACACCAGATGAACCGCATCAATTTCTGCAAATATATTTAATTTCGTCGATGGTGGATCAGCTGAATGTGCGGTGCAATATACAGGGAACACAACAGTTAAAGAGACGAATTATTGAACAGTTGCAAGCATTTTTTCACGCTAATAATGCTGTGGTTAATATGTTCAAAACAGCATTGGAACGAATGCCATCGGATACGCACAAATTTGTCATAAGAGCGGATTGTACCCCAACAGGTGAACATGTGCGAAGATTCAATGCAGCCACCGTTAATGATGTTGCTGCAATTATTGTTGGCGATCAAACTAAATCGCGAGACATTGTCGTTCAGCGAAGAAGCAATATCATGCATCGTGTAAACGAGACACATCGTTTGTATGATGCGTTACAATATCCAATCATTTATTGGCAAGGGCAAGACGGATACGACATCACGTTGAAGATGGTCGATCCAATTACAGGTACAATACTCACACAATAATTATTGCTATTATTGCTATTATTGGTTTCCATTAACAATTCATTTAATTTTGCATTTTCAGGCGTATCAACGAATAAAAATCTAAGCGCAATGAATTACTATGCGTATCGTATGATGATTCGTACACATGAGGAGAATGTCATTCTAAAGTGCCGTCGGCTATTCCAGCAATTCGCTGTTGACATGTATGTTAAAGTCGAGACCGAACGTTTAGCGTTCATCCGATTCAATCAGGCAAATCTACGATCTGAGGACTATATACACTTCCGTGATGCTATTCATTCAGATGGTGATGTTCAGAATATTGGACGTCTGACGATTCTCCCATCGTCTTATATCGGAAGCCCACGCCACATGCACGAATACGCTCAAGATGCTATGACGTACGTGCGAAATTATGGAACTCCGGATTTATTTATTACGTTCACATGCAATCCGAAGTGGACGGAAATTGAACGTGAGTTGGAACCGGGCCAAAAACCGCAAGATCGCCATGACATAATCGCCAGAGTATTTCAGCAAAAACTCAAGGTTATGATGGATGTGCTTACTAAGTATCGAGTTTTTGGTGACACTATTTTGTTTAATGCCTTTACTTAGGCTTGAGACGCGGGAATTAGTATTACAGACCAGAGCTGTGGGCGGCGATAAAGGGCGATCAAAATATAAACCGTGCGAAACGAAGTTCAATTTACGAGTGCTTTATTCCCACGCATCGCTTGTCGGCTATGCTGCGGGCGTGTAGTTACATGTTGCTTGGATTTACAGTGGCGGGACTTCATGCCGTAACCTTACGAACTACATTAAATTTCATACATAACTTCATTGACTTATTATTATTATTTATTATTATTATGGTGTAACGACATTCCGGCCGCCTTGAACGACCGCACGTCGGGCTTCAACTTATCGGCAAAAGTGCCAGCTTATGGATTGGGCGTCTAATCACGCCCCCTCCTGTTCGCACCTCGGCTACCCTGACCTTGCCGTCTGCTCCCACGACGACGCTGGTGACCCTGCCGGTGATCCACTGCTGCGGCGGCGTATGGTCGTTGTGGACCACCACCATGGCGCCGACCTCGATGTTGGCCTCTGGGGTTTGCCATTTGCTGCGTCCCTGCAGGTTGTGGACGTAGTCCTTCGACCAAGCCTGCCAGAACCGTCGTTTGAGCTCGGAGAGTAGTTGCCACCTCTTGGTAAAGGTGGTACCGCTGCTCCGTCCGTCTGGCTCGCACCCTTGCGGCAGCGAACGAAGGGGCTGGCCGATCAAAAAGTGGCCTGGCGTAAGCACCTCTCCGTCGTTTGGATCCGTGCTGGCTGGAGTGAGCGGCCTGGAGTTCATGATGGCCTCGGCCTCGGCCAACACGGTCCTCACCTCGCTCTCGGTGAGCGCGGCGTCCGCGACCTGCCGCACGATCAGGAGCTTTGCCGACTTGACGGCCGCCTCCCATAAACCGCCGAAGTGCGGTGCTCGCGGGGGGATGAACTTCCACTCCATCCCTTGCTCCGCCGCGAACGTCATCAGGCTGGACTGCTGCTCCTCGAACGCTTCCTGAAGCCTCTGCAGCTCGTTCCGGGCTCCGACGAAATTTGTCCCGTTGTCGGAATACATCCTCAGCGGAACGCCACGTCTTGCGATGAAGCTTTTTAGAGATAAAAGAAAACAATTAGTCGACAGGTCTGGGACAAGCTCTAAATGGACGGCCTTCGAAGCGAAACACACAAATACCGCGATGTACATTTTGAGCGGCTGACGACCTCGAATCCGAAGCGAGACGTTGATGGGACCACAAAAGTCTACCCCGCAAATCAGGAACGGACGACCTTCCCTAAACCTGTCTGCTGGAAGATTCCCCATAATCTGACCCATCAATTTAGGTTTGTATCGAAAACAGTGGATGCATCTCCTCACTATGCGAGTGCATTCTCGACGTGCATTTACTAGCCAAATCTCTTGTCTCAGCAAACTTACTAATGTCTTTGCATTGGCGTGACAATTTTTAAAATGCAGGTTCCTTAAATAGAGTTCGACGAATTGACTCTTGGCGGGAAGTAGAACCGGAAACTTAGCCTCTATTGGCACTGGAGCATGCAACAGCCTTCCTCCGACCCTGATAAGTGTAAACGATCGCCCCTCCTCTGATCTTTTTTGGATAAAAGGGGCCATCATCTGCAGGCTCGGTTGCAGCGTATGCCCTTTCTTCAGCTTCTTAAACTCTTCAGAGAAGACGCTTCGCTGAACCAGCTCCATCAATTTTAGAGACGATTGCTGCAACTCCTTTGCAGTTAGCTCCCTGTAACGTTCCTTGTTCTTGCCGATATTAGCAAATCGGTATACATACGCAAAAACTCGAACTAATTTGGGGTACGACGAAAAACGAGAAAATATTTCATTTGAAAACGAGTTCGCAACGCCAATTAGAACCTGGGCGGACCGTTTCGCCTCGGAGTTCTTCACATCATCTGGGATGTTAAAATGCGGGTTCTCTGGCCAACAAATACTGCAAGTGACGACGGTTGGGTTTTAATCCAATGTAGCGTTATTTCTGAATCCGTCCAGAAGAATACGCTCTCGATTCGACACTTTTCCAAAACTTGCTTTACGTAGGCCCAAAATTGCGCCAATAACGCTGCGGCGCACAATTCGAGCCTCGGGATGGTCTTTGTTTTTAGGGGAGCTACTCTTGCTTTCCCAGCGATCAATCGAACGTACGTTTGACCTTCGAAAAGCGCTCGCACATAAATGCAGCACCCATACGCTTGACTAGACGCGTCCGCGAAGCCATGCACTTGAATCGACGAGCACCCACTAGCCATAACGTACCGAGGCACGGCTATTTTGTCAAGACCACACAAGTTTAGCTTTAGCCTCTCCCAGCTTGTATGCAGTGACATTGGGATGGCTTCATCCCAATCCAGCTGAAGCTGCCACAGCTTCTGGAGGAAAATTTTCGCTGTTATGCTGATTGGACTAAGTAGCCCAAGCGGATCAAACAGTCGAGCACTAATTGACAGAATGGTGCGCTTAGTCGGATTCAAGTTTGTGAAGCTATCTTCCAAGTGATACCGGAACGTATCTGTTCTTGGACTCCACCTCATCCCCAATGTTTTGGTCGAATCGGCATCATTGAATGATAGGGATTTCTCCTCATTGTTTCCATCCATTAGTTCTGGATGGTTCGAAAACCATTTCGAAAGCTGAAACCCTCCGGAGCCAAGAATCTCAGACACCTGATCGCAAATCGACTTCAGCGTGTCTACGTCATCGGCTCCTGTCAGCATGTCGTCTACATAAAAATCACTGCAGATCACCTCAGAACCCTTCTTGTGGGTGTCTCTGTGGCGTACACCGAGCTCGTGCAAACAACGAATGGCAAGGAAAGGTGCTGCGGAAGTACCATAGGTAACTGTGTTCAACCGAAAAATTTGCAATTGATCGGTGGGATGTTCTCGCCACACGATGAGTTGGAAATTCCGGTCTTTTACGGCCACATCCACTTGCCTATACATTTTCGAAACGTCTGCCGTTAAAGCATACCGATTCACCCGAAATCGAACGAGTGATAAAAATAATTCCCTCTGAATAGTAGGTCCCACCATAAGTAAATCGTTTAATGACCACCCAGTTGTGGTCTTGCTCGACGCGTCAAAAACGACTCGAAGCTTGGTGGAACTGCTATCAGGCCTCAGGACGCACTGGTGTGGTATAAAATAATGTGGTCCTGGCGGAATCGCGTTGTCTGTCGGAGACATATGGCCGAGCTCGATATATTCTTTCATGAAACTGAGATACATGTCTCTCAGCTCACTCTCTCTTAACGTTCGTCGCTCTAACGATAAGAAACGACGTTTTGCGACCTCGAAGGACGACCCCAACGATACTGGGTCTGTCTTAAAAGGCAACGGTATTTGAAACCTTCCGGTCGGTAAATTGCAGACATTGGCTTTGAAAAACTCTTCGCATGCCAGCTGCTCTGCTGAATTTGTTTGAGCATGTTTTTCTTCTGGCGTTGCATCTATCTCCCACAGTCTTTCGACCATTTGAGACAGAGAGTCTTCTTCCGGTGAGTAGGTTGCGACGCAGCAAGCGGCTTCTCCAGTCAGAAGCTTGCTACACCGACCTGAAGCTACCCAACCTAAAAGGGTCTTTTGCAACAATGGTGCCCCTTCACCCAGTTTTATTTGGCCTGTGCACAACAGATCGAAGAACGAGTCTGCTCCAATCAGCATATCTACCCTTTGAGGTCGATGGAATGCTGGATCTGCCAACTCCACATTCGCAGGAATTTTCCACTGCTTAATGGGCAGACTTCTGTCAGGCTGCTGATTGGTAATGCTGCTAAGAACCCAGAAATCTGCTACGAAACTATGGTTATTTAACCTGGAGTATATTGTCGTCGAGACTTCACTCCTCGACACCGAGCTTGACTTGCCTACAGATGTCACTGTCAGGCAACGGTTGACCCTTGCCAACCTTAGCGATTGCGCTAGACTTTCTGTCATGAAATTGACCTGTGAACCCGAATCCAACAACACTCTTTCTAAGTGAACTTGGCCAAATCTGTCCCGAACTCTTACCACTGCTGTGGCAAGGATGACATGCTCGGGCTCACTGGATGCCTGCTTCACATGCGCAGGATGGGACGATGCTTGTACTCTTATTGCCTGACTTTCTGAATCTGCGCTCTGAGCTGCGTATCTATGCAAGAGGGTGTGATGCCTCTGTGAACAAACTCTGCACTTAGAGGATGTGCACTGAGATACCCTATGTCCAGATTGGAGGCAATTAATGCATAATTGCTTGCCTTTTGCGAACTCGAAACGCTCCAAGACGGGTATTGCCCCAAATCCCTGGCAGTTTCCGATCGAGTGGTTGGCGCCGCAATATACACACTTGGGGTCGATCGACTTTTCGGCCCTCGCGCAAGAAAATGACGCTCTGCTGGTTTTCTTGCTGGTCGATGGCATGTCAAACTTTGGTTTGCCTCTCGCTTTGGATGACTCCTCTGCTGAAAGGTGTTGGTACCGGCGGTTCAACATTTTTGCACAATCCGACCAGCAAGGGAGCTCATCGTAGTTCAGCTGCTCCTCATACTTTGTTTTTGTGTATGGGTCCACCTTGGATAACACCAGATGTATTATCATGGCGTTAGCAACCTCTCGCTCGTCTCCTAACGATAAAAGCGACTCCAGAATGGCTGACACTGTATCTATAGTTGATCGCAATGCAGACGCTGACGGCTTGGTTACGGCAGGAATGTCAAACAACTGGGCAAGTGTCTCAAAGAATATTAAGCACTTGTTGTCGTACACCCTCTTCAAACTTTCTAACGCCTTTGGATAGTTGGCATCTGACATTTGGAACGCCTTAACGGTTCCCAAGGCTTCATCGGACAAGCACGATATGAGATGGTTGAACTTCTCTATATTCGACAACGACGGGTCGGAATCTACCAAACTTTCAAACAGACTAATAAACTGTTTGTAATCTGCATGCTTGCCGCTGAACTTCGGCAACTTCAATTTTGGCAAATTGGAGTGGTGGTGTGTGGGTGCTGAATTCATGTATGGTTGAGGGGATCTGTTGGTCGCTGCCGACATGTACAGAGCCTTTGTGATCACACACGTTTCTTCCAACGCCGCCCTATCTGAATTATCTGGGTCTAGTACATCGATCTCGGACTGCAGGGCCATTGCTTTTTCAATATAGGAGTTCAATATTTCCAAACGACATTGGATTTGTAATGGATCCAGCGAAATTGAACCCTCCTCAAATGCTATCCTCATTCGATTTATATCTTCGCTTATTTTCTCCAACCTCACATACAATTTTGTGAGCTTCGTGCTTCCACACATTCCGCTCCCAGTTGCCTTCTCTTCATCATGATCTTTAGACATGTTGATTAAATTACCAACGTTGGCTGTTCCTAACTTCTAAACTTCAAACTTGCTAAGCGAAGGCGACGATAACCTGAGGAAATGCACTGCGTTCAATAAGAACAATGTTTGACAGTACGGCAGAAGTATTCAAGTACCCACGTATAAACGTATTAGGTTCAATGCGACAACGACTGCAACAGTTAGAACAGACAAAACGCAACAAACGCAACCGAGCTCTGTCACGGCGAACCAAACTCGACCCACGTTCGATCCCCTACGAAACGGACGTCTGGAGTTCCAATGCGCGCAACGCTAAGCTAAGCGTACGCAACCAACACCAAATTTGGCTCGACACACTGAGCTCGAACCAAGTTCGAACCAATAAGCAAACGCAATTCTAATGCGCGCAACGCACTCGACTCCCAAATTAGAACAGCGTTCGACCCGAAAACTAGTTGGCGAACGATGTTTAATTGAGTGGCGCAATATAAGAGCGGATGATCAGCTCTCTGGCGCATACGACAAGCTCGGCGACACCAGCTAGAAAATTAGATGTCACAGCGCACACAAATACCTAAATTAGAACAGCGTTCGACCCAAAACGAAGTGGCGAACGATGTTTCAATTGATTGGCACAATATAAGAGCGGATGATCAGCTCTCGTCACAAACGACAAGCTGGGCGACACCAGTTAGAGAGTTGGATAACCACGAAGCTGCGGGAGCAAAGTTACGACGAGGGTACTGCACGAACGTAAACTTAAGAGAACCGTATGCTGTACATTAAAGAGCGCGAAAATTAGTTTACCGCTGCAAGGGTCAATGTTTTCTCAGCGAACGAAACGAAATGCGAAATAATGCTACCAAATGCGAAATGAGCGGTAAACTATGTCGCTGGCACCTTCTAATACTCTTCCTGAACTACCCAGCTATCACGAATAGTTAAACGGTAGGTGAATGTACATATGTACAATACTGTTCAATGCCAAGCCAATAGGTATTAAACGCTATTATTTTAGCCGCTATTGCTTTGGCATTGTTACCTGGTCGTCGGATGAATCCACTTCCCTGGGCGTTGGCAACTCAATGTCCATGTTCTGCTTCGGTTGTAGGTGTGGATGGCGGTCTCCAATGTGGTCTTCCGTGGATTCCGTGATCTTCCTTCTGGATTGTCGATTTGGCTCGGCGGTTTTTTCGCGGCTTTAACTCGCGAACAGCGTTCTGGTCGAACAACGATTAATTTAAAACGAAACTAATTCCAAGGTCCCTGTTCGGGCGCCATGTAGAAATTCGAAACTATTTTGTTTAATGCCTTTACTTAGGCTTGAGACGCGGGAATTAGTATTACAGACCAGAGCTGTGGGCGGCGATAAAGGGCGATCAAAATATAAACCGTGCGAAACGAAGTTCAATTTACGAGTGCTTTATTCCCACGCATCGCTTGTCGGCTATGCTGCGGGCGTGTAGTTACATGTTGCTTGGATTTACAGTGGCGGGACTTCATGCCGTAACCTTACGAACTACATTAAATTTCATACATAACTTCATTGACTTATTATTATTATTTATTATTATTATGGTGTAACGACACACGTTGTTATATGTACTCGGTGGAATGGCAGAAGCGTGGACTACCGCATGCTCATATCCTAATTTGGTTGCTGAACAAATTACATTCAAATGAAGTGGATGACATCATATCAGCTGAAATTCCTGATCCAGTCACTGATCCCCATCTACACGACATTGTGACGACACAGATGGTGCATGGACCGTGCGGTGCATTAAATCCATTATCGCCTTGCATGGCTGATGGAAAGTGCACAAAACGATATCCGCGACCGTTAGTTGCTGAAACAGTCACAGGGAATGATGGATATCCAGTTTATCGTCGGCGTTCAAAAGAAGATAATGGTCGAACTATAAAAGTTAAAGTTCAAAATCAAGAGATTGAGATCGGAAATGAATTCATTGTACCATATTCGTGCTGCTATCACGAATTTTCAAAACACATGCAAACGTTGAGAGTTGTCATTCGGCCAAATCAATCAAATATTTGTGCAAGTACGTCACAAAAGGCAGCGACATGGCTGTGTTTGTTATTGCGTCGAAAAATACAAATGACGAAATCAGCAACTTCCAAATGGGCAGATACATCAGTACTAATGAAGCACTGTGGCGATTATTGTCATTTAAAATTCATGAAAGATATCCCACAGTTGTACATTTAGCAGTTCATTTGGAAAATGGCCAAAGAGTTTACTTCAATGAGGCTAATGCGGCACAACGAGCTGAGAGACCACCATCGACAACATTGACTAGCTTCTTTGCAATGTGTGAAGCTGATCCATTCGCAGCGACGCTGATGTACGTTGAAATGCCCAAGTATTACACTTGGAATCAATCAACAAAGAAATTCCAACGTCGCAAACAAGGAACCCCAGTTCCAGATTGGCCACAGGTGTTTTCCACTGATGCACTAGGTCGCATGTATACTGTTCATCCTAGAAATGATGAATGTTTTTATTTGCGACTGCTGTTGGTAAATGTACGTGGACCAAAATCATTTGCGCATTTGAAAACTGTGAATGGCCACCAATGCCAAACATATAGAGAAGCATGTCAACTATTGGGTTTGCTGGAGAACGATTCTCATTGGGATTTAACACTTGCGGATTCAGTTGTTTCATCAAATGCGTACCAAATACGAACGCTGTTCGCAATTATCATCACCACATGTTTTCCTTCACAACCAATTCAGTTATGGAACAAATACAAAGGCGACATATGTGAAGATATCTTGCATCGCTTGCGCATTCAAACGAATAATCCTGACATCCAAATAACCGATGAAATCTATAATGAAGGATTGATTCTGATTGAGGATCAATGCTTGACTATTGCAAACAAGCTACTGATTGAAGTAGGAATGATTGCGCCAAATCGATCGATGCACGATGCATTCAACCAAGAATTAAATCGAGAGCTGCAATACAATGTTGATACATTGCAGGAATTCGTTCGAAATAATGTGGCGTTGCTGAATGAACAGCAAAAGCAAGTATACGAAACATTAATGCAAGCGGTGGACAATAATACTGGTGGTCTATTCTTCCTGGACGCACCTGGAGGAACAGGGAAAACATTTGTCATTTCATTGATTTTGGCCACTATTCGATCAAGATGTGACATAGCTTTGGCGTTAGCATCATCCGGAATTGCGGCGACTCTTCTAGATGGCGGTCGTACTGCACATTCTGCGCTTAAGTTGCCACTCAATTTAAACACAATTGATACTCCAACATGCAATATTTCCCGATCCAGTGCAATGGGAAAATTGTTGATGCAATGCAAGCTCATTGTTTGGTATGAGTGCACAATGGCACATAAGAAATCACTTGAAGCACTTAACTTCACACTGAAGGATCTTCGGCGAAATAACAATATCTTTGGCGGCTTGATGATATTATTGGCAGGCGATTTCAGGCAGACGTTGCCAGTAATTCCCTGTGGAACGCCTGCAGATGAATTGAATGCTTGCCTGAAGGCATCACCTTTATGGAATAACGTAAAAACATTATCGCTAAGTGCTGCACAATTTTCCAAACAATTGTTAGCTGTTGGAAATGGAAAAGTCCCAGTTGATGCGACATCTGGATTAATTACTCTTACAAACGACTTTTGCCGATTTGTAGACTCTCAATTAGCTCTTATTGAAAATGTTTTCCCAAACATTAGTGAGAATTATCAGAATTATGCTTGGTTAAGACAACGAGCAGTTCTTGCCGCAAAGAATAATGATGTACACGCACTGAATTTCACAATTCAATCAAAAATTGCTGGCGATTTGGTGACATACAAATCCGTTGATTCCATAACAAATCCCGATGATGTAGTAAATTATCCAACAGAATTTTTGAACTCTCTGGAGTTACCAGGATTTCCACCACATAACTTGCAACTTAAATTAAGTACAGTTATTATGATATTGCGTAATTTGAATTCACCGCGACTTTGCAACGCGACTTATACGTTGCGTGTTCACGAGTTGGGAAACCATCCTCTTTGTTTGTGTTAACGTCAGACCAAAAAACAAGAAATGTGGTTTACTAAAGAGCACTTCAATGAAACGGATAATTTGCGAACACGCTTCGATTCAGTATTTACTTTGGATTCACTTTCATTTACTTAGAGAAGTTGAACTAAATAACATTTCATTTTTGTAATCGAAATGAATTCATTACTGTTTTGAAATTAAATAAAATTTTTCCTTTTCAAATATAAAACAAAACAAAAATTGTTCTTAATTTTTTAATCACCAAACGAAATGTTACATAAAACGAAGCAATGTGGTGGTGAAACGGAGTTCGCCGGGTTTGCTAGTTATTTATATATATTTTAATTATAAAAGTAAAGAAATTTTTACCGCACGCAATAGTGACCATCACCTGTTTCTCATGGATGGTTAATGGTGCCAGTGTTTTACATCTTTCAAAAATTCCCACCGCTCCACGAGATGGGCTCAGTGTGCAAAGGGTATTAGTGACATTGTGCAGTAGGAAAATACGGAAATACCCTTAGTATATTTTAATCTGCCAAAGTCACACTGTATCTAATTATATATTTTCAATAAATCGACAAAACAAAATTCTATATACATTATCCAAAATGGATGACTACTCAAAAATTATAAAAAACACTTTTAATAATATAAGTCATCGTTCTGCTTACTCGCAGTTGCTAATTGGAGTAACCTCAGGATGGTACATATGTGCAGCAACTAACATACATAAAGTTTTACAAATTACAATAAGCTTAATTTTTATTTGATTCTGCTTTCGACAGTTTTTATCCGATTCTGACTTCACTCGCGACTTTGACTCTTTCAACTTGCCCAAGGCTTCGTTCTGTTGTTTTGACATGTCATATGTTCATGCATTTTTATGTACAACACAAGTCCAACAGAATTCATTCGAAGTGAGTGAAGTTCAGTGAGTGCGATGTGCCAATTCATACAACGAAAGTGGTACAGCAGAATCTCGCGTCCCAGGTCTTCGGCTCTTGGTACACAGACACCACAAAATATGTTTCGGAACCGCGGCTTTGATTTTTATACCCGTACACAAAGAGAGTTATTGTATTTGTGGTAAAAGTGGATGTAAGGCAGTAAAGGAAAATTTTCCGACCCCATAAAGTATATACATATGTATCAGCATCAATAGCCGAGTCGATAGAGCCATGTCCGTCTGTCCGTCTTATTTGACGCCTAGTTCTCAGAGACTATAAAAGCTAGAGCAACCAAATTTTATTTCCAGACTCATGTGCTATCACACTAAATCAAGTTTCTTTCAAAATTTTGCCACGCCCCCTCCGCCGTCACAAAGGACGAACATCTGTGGCATCCATAATTTTGAAGATACGATAAAACTAAAACCGAAGTATCGTAGAGAATGACCATATCTATCAGATTGCCGAATCTGAATCAGATCGGATCATTAATTTAGCCAGAACAAAGAAATTAATTTTCAGTTGCTTCCCCACCTCCTCTGGCGCTGCTGACGCTATTCATTCTCTGTCTCGCTCGCACACACTCTGCCCTGTGCAAAGCGCGAGCAACCCCTAGCGGAGGAGATGTAGAATCTAAATGGTAGATGTAGGATATTTGTTCTACATGTATAGTCTACATTTAAGATGTAGATGTAGTTAACAAATGTAGCAAAAAAATGTAAAATTAAAAATTTTTTTTTTAATTTCAATCATAAGCTCACAAATTTATATACTGACTGAGTACGGGTGTAAAAGTAGAGTCGCGACTAGAAGCGACTCACGTTCCTTCTCGTTGGTAATGACTCCAGGAGACATCTACGATGCCCCAAAGGCAAAGAATTCGGCTTCCAGTACACAAAAAAATGTTTAAGCATTGAGGCGGGTTGCCTTATTGTCTGGGGCTGTATATTTTTTGCATGGCGTTGAACCGATACATCGTAAAGCTGGTCCTAAAACCAATTTCAGGCATAAAAACATTTTGACTGACATTAAGCATCCCTGTGCTAAGGAAAACATGTCCTTTAGATGGGCTTTTCAATAGGAAAACGACTCAAAACACACCTCAAGGCTGGTCTAGGCTTGGTTTACGGTGAACGAGGTAAATTTTTTGAGTTGGCCAAGTCAATCTCCTGACTTAAACGCAATAAATAACCTATGGGGAGACTTGAAAAGTCGTGTTGGCACATATACGTTTCGAAACTCCGAAGAATTGTGTGAATTGGTTCGAAAAACTTGGTATAATATTTCAGTAGAGACTTGGCGCGTACTTATTGCTGTTATGCCAGTCATGGAAAAAAGGGTGGCTATATCAGATACAAGCTTAAGATTACTAACAATAAGAAAAAAGTGGAAGAATTTTGATACGCTTTAAGTATTTGGCTTTGTAGAATAGCTGTATTACTTATTATTTTGACCACCCCTTATATATGGGCTTTTAGATATAATCGATCACAAACTTTATATTTGAAGCGAAAAATTATAAAATACTGTAGGTTAGTAAACTAAAAGTTAATTGGTTTGTCCTATATGTTTGTTCAAAAAGTTGTACGAGACGTGAAAGAAATTTCATAAGCGTGTACTTATTATTTTGACCAGTAGAGTATATGTACATTGTTATTAATTGTGTAATGCCGTCAGCTTCCGACTTCGTTGCTGCCGTATCAATATTGTCAATACATTTTTCCGAGAATGGTTTTTACGCTCCATATATTTACATTTATAGATGTAACTAGCAGACCCCGCTGCTTACTAATTTAATGTTTAAGAATTCCCCGAAATTAAACAATGATCATTTTGATGTAATAAAATATTTTTTTATTGCAATGCTTTGTGACAAACAATATTCTTTGTTTTGCCGTCGGTACAATGAATAATTAATGCCCAAGGTTTGCCTACTCGTGAGCACGCTACATACAGTTGACCATGTAAAAATACCGGATGCTCCAAATTTACACCACAAATTTGCAACGACTGTCCTTGTGATTTATTAATAGTCAAAGCAAAATGAAGACGAATCGGAAATTGTAGTCGTTTGAAATCAAATGGCATGTCATTCGGAATCATCGGAATTCTAGGAATTAAAACGTGTTCACCACAAAATTTCCCAGTCAAAATACACCCGGCGACAAAAAAAAAGCCGCACCTTGAAATTTCATGCATTTTTGACTTCACTAGTCGCTGGTTTTCGCAAATGTTAGTCGATTCGTCTAATTTTTATTTTTTCTTGTAGCTAAAACAATTTCAAACAAAAGTGCATACTAGGTTTTGTTCCTATCACAGTCATACACTAAGAAAAAAATTATTTTTAAAATTCCACGTGTGTAACGCTTTTTCCGTAGTTTAGACCAAACAAAAGAAAAAATTAAATTTAAATAGAAAAACGACTTTTAATAACCAAGACTAAATTTTTTCCAATAAATTAATGTAATTCCTATTAGCTAATAACAGAAAAAATACAATTGCAACTTTTTTTTTAAATTAGTAATTAATTAATATTTTGTAGTAACACCTTTGGCAAAGGGGTAAGGAAAGAGCGTTTTTTTTTAAAAACGATCCTTATGATTGGTATTAAAATTTTGTTCAGATAAGATCACAGGTGCTATAACGTTGTGCAAATGATATTTTTGCTCGAACTATTAAACTTCGGCCAAAGGAGGTGACTTCAATGGCAAGGACACCTACCAAAAAATACCTTTAAAATTTTCAAATAAAAAAAATAGCTTAAATTGGTCGAAGGAAAAATCGAATTGAAGTGATTCAGAGTGGTAACGCATTATATTATCGGATGAGTATAAATTAAATATCATTGGATCCGATGGCTTCCGCACAGTTCGACGTAGAACAGGAGAACGATATTCCGAAAACTGCTGTATTGTCACTGTAATTCGATTTCTTATATTTTGATATGGGGAGTAAATCTAACTATAAAACTAATTTGCTTTTAATAGTTCAGGGTTTGGTTAATGCAAAAATGTTTGAAAAGATTCTTCTCACTTGCGTTGTACCTAGAATCGAAACCGATGCTGAGATGAAAGAACTCATCATTCAGGACGATTATGCACCTTGTCATTGGGCTCGGTCTGTAAGTGATTCTTTGACTTTGTGCTTATTTTCATAATCTCATCCGATAATATAATGCGTTACCACTCTGAATCACTTCAATTCGATTTTTCCTTCGACCAATTTAAGCTGTTTTTTTTTATTTTAAAATTTTGAAGGTATATTTTGGTAGGTGTCCTTGCCATTGAAGTCACCTCTTTTGGCCGAAGTTGAATAGTTCGAGCCGAAATATCATTTGCACAACGTTATAGCACCTGTGATCTTATCTGAACAAAATTTTAATACCAATCATAAGGATCGTTTTAAAAAAAAACGCTCTTTCCTTACCCCTTTGCCAAAGGTGTTACTACAAAATATTAATTAATTACTAATTTAAAAAAAAAGTTGCAATTGTATTTTTTTTGTTATTAGCTAATAGGAATTACATTAATTTATTGGAAAAAATTTAGTCTTGGTTATTAAAAGTCGTTTTTCTATTTAAATTTAATTTTTTCTTTTGTTTGGTCTAAACTACGGAAAAAGCGTTACACACGTGGAATTTTAAAAATCATTTTTTTCTTAGTGTATGACTGTGATAGGAACAAAACTTAGTATGCACTTTTGTTTTAAATTGTTTTAGCTACAAGAATAAATAAAAATTAGACGAATCGACTAACATTTGCGAAAACCAGCGACTAGTGAAGTCAAAAATGCATGACATTTCAAGGTGCGGCTTTTTTTTGTCGCCGGGTGTAGTTGCTTCAAGTAAATTAGTCATAACTTTTTTCACAGCAAGTCCTGTACCATTTCATAGTCGTGGTGGATTAAGATTCAGCAGCATAGTTATGTTGGCTCCAACTTTTACTTGTAAATAGTATGGCGGAAATTCAGGTAAATCCAATGAATTTAGAAATTCTACTGGATAATTTACAACATCATCTTGATTGATAATTGTATCAATCGACCTGTACGCAGCCATTTCTTCTGGGATGGAGTTCAAAATAGATGCGTTGATCTCATTGACATTTTTATTTGTTCCGGGCAAAATTTCTCTTTCCCTCAACCAGTCATGGTTTCTATAATTTTGTACAATATTTGGAAATACACTCTGAATCAAGTCTTCCTTCGATGACACAAAAGAGCAACAATTATTTGGAAGCGTCATGAAGCCAGAAATTTCGCGGGAAGAATGCCATTACCAACGGCTAAGCATCGTTTTGCAATTGAACACGTAAATTTATAGTCGATCTAAGTGTTTTCACAGAGCGCCACAAATTAGATGTTTTCAATCACGCATTAATTTCATCAGCAGCAGTTCCTAGTTTGACTACAGGCAATGTTTGTCTGAAATAACCTGCTAAAAATATCAATGCACTACCAAACTATCGATTATCTCCACGAATATCTTTCAACATACGATTAAGTGTTTCCAGTGACTTCTTGTTGCCCATAGTACACTCATCCCATACAAAAAGAGAGCGTTGCTGCAGCACTCTCGCCATGACAGATCTTTTTGAAATGCTGCATGTAGGATTATTTTAATACCCTCTGCACACTGAGCCCATCCCGGAGGAACGGTGGGAATTTTTGAAATATGTGAAACTCCAATTCACACTGCGACCATCCACCATCCCCCATCCATGAGAAACAGCTGATGCTCATAATTGCGTGCGGAAATTTGTTTACGTCTTTAATTAAAATGAATATTAATAATATTGCAATAGTTGTAAATGTGATTCAACAGCAAAACATATTCTTGACTAAACTAATCATGTTGCTACACATGAATGATGAGGATGTGGACGAGGAGGAGATATTAGAATTGATATTTGTTTCGAAAAAACTGAAGCGTGGTCATTTGTGACTGCATCTACAAAATTTAATCAATGTTTTAAATACAATATATATGATAGGACTTTTTAGAAGCGGTTCGGGGCATTTTTGGAGAAAGATGTAGCCGAAAACAAAGTTTCTGTTTAATGAAAATTTTATATCGCCATATCATTGTATACTTTGGGCTGTTTTTTTGAGTACAGAATAGTCGGAGGGCTGTTAGCCAACAGCGTGTGCAATTTCCTGCATGAGTTTTGCAAAACACTCCTCATAAACAAATTCCCAGAGGATAGTCCACAAACTATCTCACTTCTGAGTTTTTGTGCCTGAGAATATTTTGACATCAGATGTTTTGTTGTTTTTTTCCATTTTCCTGTCTGTCATTGTTTACATTTTCGTAGTGAATTCCGATTTTTCGTTGTGAATGTCAAATATTTATGGTTGCATTTGACAATTATCGAAAAAATACCGCATGGAAACGTGCGAATTAGGAACATCCCAGATGGATGGCGGAATAACTGGGAAATTTTCGGAACGGCAAAACCTTACGGCCCATCCCAGAAATGGATGGGGGATGGTGGATGGTCGTCAGTGTGAAAAGGCTATTAGCCTGCATGTTCAAGGGCAACTTAAGGGCAGAGTGCACCGTTCGACCACCATCCAAAAACGTGGCAGCGATGCCAGACGAAGCCAAAGCCAATGCGATTCTACCTTGTGCTCGAATTGTAGCAAAAATAATCGAAATGACAAACGTTTTTCCGGTACCTCCAGCTGCATCCAAAAATAACAGTCCAACATGTTGTTCTTCGAAAGCTGGCAATATTTGGTCGTAACCCGTTCTTTGATAGATATTAAAGTGTGGCTCATTGTTTTGCACGATCATACTGCTCACGCTACAGTTCTTTGTTGAAAAGGTCGTGTATTTCACGATTAGGCGCTGTCATAACTAATTGATGTAATGCTTTGCTTGCCATCATCCAGCAAAGGTCTTCAACAGCGATCAATGCTTCAATTTCCGGCGTATAGTCCATGTTTATATCACCCGTTTGATGGCGGAATCGATGTAAAAAATCCTCTGACAAATGATTTTGATGTTAATGCCACAATTGATGTGGACTTGAGGACAATGCTGCATCTTCAAGTGTAAGATCCTAATGCATGTTATTCTGAAGCAAATTCATTCGTTCAAATGCTTCGCGATAGGTCCCACACAATTCTTCATCAACAGTTCGCAAAGATTCAAATGATTTTGGTCCACGAAAATTTATTCGTCATATCGCATCTGAGTGAAACAATACTTGCTGACCATGAACGGCTCGTCCGCGTCTTCGCCTTTGAAAAACTTTTGACGAATTATTCCTTATAATATTCGGATACTTCGGCGGATACACAACGCAACAAATGCAGAGTTGTTGCTGGTGGTTGCGCAGCTCTTCGCATTGCATTTCCAGGGGTAAAAAAACAAACGCGTTGACCGTTTTCAAGATGAACAGCTAAATTAACTACAGTTGGTTGCCTATCATGCATCGGGAATGATAATGTGCGCCATACTGCTTCATTTGAACTGATGTATGTATCTGCCCCTTTGAAATTGAGTGATTTCATCGGTAACATTAGCAACTGCTCCAAAAACTGACATATCACTTCCCTTGTTGATGTATTTGCAAAAATATATTTAATAGAGTTAACTGAATTGCAGACCTCTTCGTTTATGTGCGCTTTATAAATCTTAGATAATAACGGTGAAAATGGCACAACCCACTGATCATCAATATCCGAATCTTGATTTTGAACTCTCAATGGCCATTATCTTCAGTTGATCGACGCCGATATCCATCGTTGCCCGTCATTGTATCGGAGACCAAATTTTTTGGAATACGTTTGTAGCATTTCCTTAAACCCATTCCCATTCAAATTCAACGCACCACATGGACCGTGAATCATATTCTTGGTGACCACTTTAAACAATTCAGGAACCACTGTCCGATCTGGAATTTCGGTCGAAATTACATCGTCAATTTTATTCGGCCTTATTTTTTTGAAATTGAATACATCCAACATTGAACAGACCCAAATGTGTTTGACAATAAAATCCATGAGTGATTTGAATTTTTGTCTAAAAACACGTGCTAAAATATAATTGTGGTCTTTTGATGTTTGGCCAACAAAAAATAATTCCGAGACTTTTTCCCATTGCGGATTACATGTGAAGGTGATGAAGAGGTCTGGTCGGCCGTAACGGCGAACGTATGACATCGCATCTTGAGCGTACTCAAACATATGACGTGGACTTCCAAGATAAGATGACGGTAATATTATCATAGTTCCAACGTTTTGTGCATTGCCATCGCGCAAATGAACATACTCTTCGGAACGTTATTTGGCTTGGTTGAATCGAAGAAAATTCAACCGTTCCGATTCAATTTTTGCATACATGTCAACAATATATTGTTGGAAAAGTGCTGTGAACCTCAATATGTGGTTGTCTTGATTATGTCATATCTGTATGCGTAATAATTCATAGAACTGACTTTCTTTGTTCCTTCTCGACATCCAATTTAATTTCAATTAAAATAAAAATCAATCATAAATTATTCATCAATTTACTGGATTTATCATTTTAATTTTAAAATTATAGCCATCTGACACTTTGTCCTAAGTACTTCAATTTTTGTTGGAAGAAGTGGCATTTATCCGCGTTGATTCGTAGTTTGGCGGTTCTGAGGCAGTCCAATACTTCCTGGAGTTTCTGCATGTGCTCTGTTTTCGTTCGTCCAATGACGATTATATCGTCTAGGTATGCGAAAGCGAATGGCTCCATGTCTGGTCCGATCACCGAATCCAACGCCTTTTGGAACATTGCGGACGCCGTGGCCGAATGGCATTCGTACAAGCCTCGCCCAGGGGCTGTGAAGACTGTACTGTCGGCTCTGCCTTTCCATCGGAATCTGCCAGCAGTGTGATAATAAATTTAGCCTCTCTTAGCTGGTTTAGTATAAAGTCCATCCGTTGTACTGGGTTTGCGTCCTTCTCCGTTTTCTCATTTAGCAGTCGGTAGTCGACGCAAAGTCTCCAATCCCCTGACTTCTTCTTAACCAGGACTATTGGTGAGCTGTATGGACTGCGTGACGGCTCTATCAGGTTCTGGCGTTTCAACTCGTTTATTTCCCTATTGATTATTTAAATTTGCGCTGGGTTCCCTGGATAGTGCCGCTGTTTGATCGGTCTATCGTATTTGAGGAATATTCTGTGCGTTGTTATATTGCCTATTCCTCCCAGGCTTTCGAATTTCTGGATCTCTGTCGTTATCCATTATTAGAAATGATAGCTTTGTTTCTTGGGCTCCTAGCTCTACTTCTGTTAAGAACTTGTGTGTGGTTTTTTGCAGGCTTCCGTCAGCCAGTCTAATGAGTCGCTCCTCTTTCTCTTCTATTCCGTTGTTGTGAAGTATCCTTGCTATTTTTTCGTTCAAGATGCTTGTGGTTCCCGTATCTATGATTACTTCCATCCTATTCCCGCCAATCTTGGCCATTCCTACGATTTGATTGTCTTCGTATCTTAAGTTTGTGGTGTTCCGCTCGGCATGCCTTGGGCTACGGGTGTTTTGCGAAATTGTTACGGACCCAGTAACGTGCAACGAAACAAAAATTTTAACCCGGACATCGCGATTCGAGACAGCTTGGCACGCTAATAATTTTCCGGCTCTAGCTCGTCGGCTTTGGGGTGGAGTTGTTGCTACCTCGAATCAGCCCTGTTTCGCTGCTTCAATTATCGATAACAATTCAAGAAATTAAGCGTGCTGCGACTTATTGCTAGAACGGTAGAAGTGATGAAAAGGAAAGAAGAAGAGGCAGTCGAGAGAGAGGAGAGTGAGAAGAGAAAGAGAGAGGTAAAGACAAGAGAGAATAAGAGATTAGAGGAGAAAAAAGAGAAGACGTCGGGGCTTATGTCCACAGCTGTTATGTGGAGGCTAACCCACCCTACCTTTGGTCATCTTCTCAAAAGCATCGCGCGTTTGATGACCCCTTTTTGGACCGGCTACTAAAACGCGTAGGCTTGCATCGAGTTCATGTTATGGCTTTATCTAAACTTAATTTTGTTCCTTAATATTTAAATAAGAATTGATCTTGGCGATAATAGAGGTTAAGTTATGTTCTTTTACTTACGCACCATGCAATGTAAACAATATAAATGTGTGCCGCTACTCGCTCGTCTCCTCAAGACATCCTACTCTGCTTCAACATTCCTGGGCTACAAGGCCCCTAAACCTTAGCGTGCCTAGCACTACACACATTTCAATATAAATTGCACCTGATTCAAGTATCTTATAGATATTCAAGTTCGTTAAATTATACGTAGAAATAGCTTAGCAATGAGGGTATGGATGATTTCTAAACTAATGAAATGTTTAACAGTATTGATTACGACAAATGTCAACTAATAAATGTATACTGAGAATATTTAACAGAAGAAACAGAAATTGAATTAAGATTATATGAGAATTGGCAATTATAGAATCTTTTGCGAATTAATACTCAGAACTAAAAATGTAACTTTATAAGCCTTTTGCTTAAGATCGAACATAATTTCTGCTACTGCCCTGGTTCATAATTCAATGCCCTGTAACATCTTGAAATGACGGTCGAACTGTGCGAGCGGGACAACTGCACGCAGCGGCAGAACACGGGCTGCCCCTCACGGTTGGAAGGTTCGTCTTCTCCCGCCAGTAGATATGGTCTGGAGGAGATCACGGTGTCCTCGGGATGGAATGCTCTTCCATGCGTCCGTAACATTAGCCGCAGGTGGCTCTAGAGAGACATCTGCGTGGTTTCAGCGTCCTTCTAACACTGCATGCGCGTTAACGTTGGCCGCAGGTGGGTCTAGAGAAACATCTGCGTGGACTCCGCGTCCCTTCTAGCACTGCATGCGCGTCTGGGCGCGCCGCTGCTACTTTGGCTCTAGCTAAGCGCTCCGTTGATGAAGCAACTTTTATACACGGATAGCACATTTTAAATTGTAATTTTTCTTAGAGCGAGGAAAAACTGGTCCTTTGGAGATCGATGGGGAAAGAACGAAAGATTCTGCTGGTTCCTATTCCAGCCTCTGGGCGGCGGCGACTAGCGGCTTACTTGGCCAGTGACTGGAATGCGAGAAGCGTAAAGATAGCGTGGACTGCTTCCCCGCAATGGCAAAAGATTGTCCGGTCTTCGTAGAGGAGCACGCTTCTCCTCTGAGTGAGATTACGTTGAGACTCCTTTTGCCTGTCTGCTACTCCGATACTCCGACTCCGCGATAAGGCCGTTGATGGAGCAACTTTTATACACGGATAGCACATTTTAAATTGTAATTTTCTCTTAGAGCGAGGAATAACTGGTCACAACAACGTATTCGACGGAAAAGGAAACGGCAAGCTTGTCATTTTGATAGAACGAGTTAGACCTCACCTAATTTCATGGCCTATGTGCTTGTTAATTGATCAAAGCAGCCCTGAAAAACCTCACCCAAAGGTTTAATGTCTTGCGTTTGTCAAATTCAGACCGTTTGCTCCCCTGAGCCGCAAGATCGATATTTATTCAAGAATCTACTCGATTAATTTGTCCCACCAACTATCGTTTCAATACAGGTCGCTTCAGGCCCGCTACACCCCTGCGCGTTTTCCTGGGGTTTCCTGCAGCAGTCTATTGTCTGGACGTTGATATGCAATGACTGCACCATCAAGTGGCCCATGCGACACCAAGCCGAAGCCTGTTACGCGCGGAACCCAGGCTAGAATCGCAGCCCCTCCTCCCGCCCAACCGACCGGGGGGCGCTGCCGCATGACGCGCGACGCGTGTTACCGAACCGATCGCGAACATGCAGGAAAGATAGAGGTTAGACTAATGTTCGAGGAAAATTAGAGCTAAACACAACTCAAGAGCTAAACATGCAGAGATAGTTAAGAAATAGGACTAATTACGGGAAAGGTATGTTAATATTAGTGATTTAAGAAGAGGAAGGGAATTAGTGGTGGATACTATAAGGTAGAGAGAATTATAGTCCGAGCATAAGACCCTAAACGGTTCATGCAAGGAATAATTTGATCTACAAAGTGGAAGGAACAAAGGGGTAAAGTTTCTAGTAGATCTAACAGGAATCGTAAAGTTTATGCGACTCAACAAGTCAGGGCTATCTACGTCACCCTTGATCAGGTTGTGCATAAAAATCACACCAAGCATTTTTCTACGACTAACTAAGGTTGGAAGGTTTATTAAAAGCAGTCTACGAGGGTAAGATGGCAGTCTCACATCTGCATCCCAGTTGAGGCCACGCAGAGCAAAAAGTAAAAAGTTTTTCTGGACTGATTCTATACGGTCCTGGTGTACTTTGTACTGGGGGCACCATACACAAGAGCCGTACTCTAAAATCGGACGAACAAGCGAGGTATAGAGAGTCTTCGTTATGTAGGGATCGTCAAACTCCTTTGACCACCTTTTTATAAACCCAAGCACGCCCATGGCCTTATTTACCATGGTGGAAATGTGTTCAGAAAACTTGAACTTGGGGTCAAGTTTAACACCAAGATCATCAACCAATGTAATTCTCTCAAGAGAACCACCGCAAAGGGTGTAAGGAGCTAACATGGGGCTGGACCGATGAAATGTCATAACTTTGCATTTCGAGGCATTTAGGTGTAACATATTTGCACAACACCATGACTGAAAGTTATTGAGATCGGATTGCAAGCGAGAGTGAAATGAAATGTCCTTGTACTGGACACAGAGTTTAACATCATCCGCATACATGAGTACTCGAGAATTTGTTAATACTGAAGGCAGGTCATTAATAAAGAGTGTGAAAAGTAGGGGGCCTAGATGGCTGCCCTGTGGTACTCCAGAAGTAACCTTAACAGGTGAAGAGAATGAGTTTTTGAAGAGGACTCTTTGAGACCTTGAACGAAGATAGCTAGAAATCCATCTCAAAAGATTAGGTGGAAACCCTAAAAGGTCAAGTTTTTGTGCTAGAAGGGAGTGGTTTACAGAGTCGAATGCTTTACTGAAATCAGTGTAGATAACATTCGTCTGAAAGTTACATTGGAAGCCTTTAATGATAAAAGAGGCAAACTCTAATAAATTTGTGGTTGTTGATCGTCGCTTTATAAATCCGTGCTGAGATGGAGATATAAGTGATTTGCAGAGATGT
The DNA here is from genome assembly GCA_035043285.1 of Drosophila subsilvestris. Lineage (NCBI taxonomy): Eukaryota > Metazoa > Arthropoda > Insecta > Diptera > Drosophilidae > Drosophila > Drosophila subsilvestris. The sequence continues at coordinate 135,028 of JAWNNB010000081.1, read as the reverse complement.
TGCAAATGCGGAGTTAAAATTTTTTCAAACATTTAAGGAATAGCGGATAACTTAGATATACCTCTATAATTATTAGCATCAGACTTGCTACCTTTCTTATGGAGAGGAATAATAAAAGATTCCTTCCAGATCGGGGGGAAGCATGAAGAATTAATGGATAGGGTGAACAGTTTAAGCAGGGGTCCACACAGAGTGTCGGCACAGTACCTGAGTACACAGCCGGGAACTCCGTCAGGACCTGGTGAAAAAACCGGCTTAACTAGTCGAAGATCATGAAGCAGTGAACTTTCATTTAACAAGGGGCTGAAAATGCCATTCGACCTTGGTAAACTGTATGGATACGGCTGACCAGAGTAGCTGTCATGGGAATAGGTTGTTTGGAAAAATTGGGCGAAAAGATCGGCGATTGCCTGATCATTGTTTGCCGTCATGTTTAGAAATGATAGCGAGGATGGATGTGCGGACGTTCTACGCTTACTATTTACGAAGCTGTAAAACTGTTTAGGGTCCTGTGAAAAGCGTATCCTGCATCGAGATAGGTAATTTTTATAGCATTGAGCATTAAGAACGGAGAACTTTGACCGAGCTAATACATAGCGAGAGAGAGAAGTCGGAGAACCAACTTCTTGAAATTTTTTATATAGTCTTGATTTTAAGTTTTTTAGACTGGATAACTCTTTGGTAAACCAAGGAGGCTTCCCAGATCTAATCGGACAAGAAAGTGGGACACAAGAATCAAAAAGTGTATCGAGTACATTGTAAAATATGTTTGTGCCTTTCATAACGTCAGTGCACACGTACAGAGCGGACCAATCAAAATCCCTAATGAGGTTATTAAGCTTCGTAAACTCGGCTTTGCGAAAGCAACGGACACGTTCAGACAGCCTACCCGTTCGATCCAATACAGTAGGCCCAATATCAACCGACACTTAGAATGTAGGATGGTAGGAGTCTTCAGGTATAGTGAGCGGAAGGGCTCGGGTTAGCAACGCTATGGTCGGATCTGAGACAAAGCACAGATCAAGCAATCGACCCAAGGAATTTTTCACATGGTTGACTTGAGACAGGGATAGGTCCAACAAGCCGTCAATAAAGTCATGTCGTGACATGGGCACAAGGTTATTAGACTCGTTAACCGAAGCCCAAACAGTACCTGGCAAATTGAAATCGCCAAGAACTATCATATGGTCTTTATCTGATAGCGAAGAAGAAACAGTTTTTAAAGCGGACAAGTGATGCTCGTATATTAAGGTATCCGAGGAAGGTGGAATATACGAGCAAGTAATGAAAATGGAAAAGCCTGGGAGAATCAGTTTTACGCACAGGAATTCCAGGTCTTGTTGAGCCTGGACTATCGAGACGAACGGTCATTTCTAAAGATTGTGTACCGACCTGCCAAAACTTCGGAACTAAGATGTCCGGCTTTAGCCAGGTAAACACAATAACGTGGGACGAGAATGCAAGACTCTCAAGAAAAAGGGTGCTGAGCTTACTACGCAAGCCTCTAGCATTCTGGTAGGTAACTAAAAGAGAGGAAGTTAGTTTTTTGGATGGGTAGAAGTAGAGCGGGAAGATGAGGGTGGAGATAGAGATAGAGCACTGGTCTGAATACTTGGAAGAGTTATGGGGGGCCTATACTTCTACTTAGCCTCGTATTATTTCACCAGCAGCGATCGTTGCCCTTGGAGTGACAAACGTGATCAACTGCTGCACTGACGGAGTGGTCGGAGTTAGTTTTTCGGATGCCGAACGAGAGGCAGTCGGCACTTGCAAGTCCCGCGATGTCCATTGCCAAGAGCCGATCATATTGCTGTTTAAAGCCAACGATCAGCTCTTTGAAGCCACTGCGCGCCTGCCTCATGAACGATCGCATGTCGTTCTCCACAGCATGGCATTCCTCACAACTATAGTGCAGGCCATTGTTTTGGGAAATGGCATCTCCTACACGGCCCGTGATCCCTACACATTTTGCGTGCACTACGCTTTCGCAAAGCCAGCAAGGGATATTGGGCTGGTCATGGGTAATCTGCTTCTTGCATGTTTTTTTGGCACAGACAACAGCAAAATCCATGTTGATGTCTTTTAATTTTTTTATCGAGAAAAAAAGTTCAAAACAAATAGCAATCAGACCAATGTGCACGGTAAATGCTTAAAGCTATGCTTAAAGCAAAAACGGAAAAAACTGAGTGGAGAGAGGAGGGTTGCAGCAGCAGCTTATAACTGAGAGCGCAACGAAACAGAAAGAGCGAGAGAGAAAGAACAGTTATTGGGATTTAGGTGATAGAAAGAGAGTGATAGAACTACGACAAAGAGCGGCTAAAATGTAATGAGAGTACTTACGAAAAGCAACAACACAAACACACGATTAACCGACGCACAAAAATTAATTAAATAAGTTGTGTTTTTACACAATTCTAAGGCATGCACCCGCGGTTAAATATTGAGTTTAAATAAGAGATAGTAAGGGAGTTAATTTGAAATTAATTTTAGAATAAAACACCGGCTGTTTAAGCAAAATAAAAGGAAAATGCGGAGCGCAAAAAAAAAACACGTCTGGTCACTACGAAAGAGAACGAACGGGCAGATATCTAGACATCATCGTTCGGACTTTTTCTTTGTTGCAGGTCCAGCAGTATAGTACTGGTTCCCTGGTGCATCCTCTGGACTCGTGTCCTAGCTGTCCACATCGGTTTCATTTTGATGGTCTTCATTGTGGTCTCTGCCACGTTGTTTGGTTATTCTAACCATTCCCTGTAGCTTTTGACAGGCCTGCTTCTCTCTCTAGCTTCGCAAATCCTTCCGCTGTAAATTCCGCCAGCGTCTGGAATTCTCGCCTTTTCACGTATAGTTTAATTGGCAGTCTGCAATTCCTGTATGACATGTCAAATTTTTATATCTCGGTGTACGTCCCGAATCTCATTAATTTTCTCGAGTCTTGGATGAACTCCGCTTGTTTTCGTTCCGATACGAGTTTCAGCAGCTCTTCATGATACTGCGGCGACACGAAATTCTCCCTCAACTGGTTCTACGCGTTCTCCCATGTCATGATGGGGCGGGTTTTGTGTGCCACCAGTCCAATGCACTCTTCTCCAGTATTCCGAGAGATGTGGAGACAAATGCGCTCCGAGGAGAATAATAGTGCAGACGAAAATGAGCTCCGTGAGACGAGAGAGATGCGGAGGAAAATGCGCCCCGAGGAGAGATACGTTGCGGAGGGAAATGCGCTCCGAGGAGAATAATGGTGCGGACGAAAGTGCGCTCCGTGAGACGAGCGATGCGGAGATAAATGAGCTCCGAGGAGAGAAACGTTGCGGAGGAAAATGCGCTCCGAGGAGAATAATGGTGCGGAAGAAAATGAGCTCCGAGAAGAATAATGGTGCGGAGAATAATGCATTCCGAGTAGGAAGGAGAGACGGAGGATAATGCGCTACGAGTAGGAAAGGAAAACGGAGGATAATGTACTCCGAGTAGGAAGGAAAGACGGAGGATAATGCGCTACGAGTAGGAAGGGAAAACGGAGGATAATGAGCTCCGAGTAGGAAGGAAAGACGGAGGATAATGCTCCGAGAAGAGAGAAAGGCAGCAAAGATTAAAGTGTAGAGGAATTGTACGCTCTAAAACATTAACCAATGCTTTACAAATGGACGGTGTAAAGCAAAGTTGCCTGTTTCTAATGTAGTAGACGAATCGTGCGCTCCAACCACGGCAGTCAATGGCAGGAATGGTGCTGATGGCTCTGGCGCGGCTGCTTTTATTGCCAAAAGTCCGCTGTTGGCTCCCTGCTTTGGCACTAGCGCGTTGCCATGATCTGCTGCTAGTGTGGCCGTTTGGTTCTGCTGGCTGGGCACACTGTGAGCGTGTGTATTTAAATGTTGCAGTATCGCCGTTTATTAGTGATCGCTGGTCAAATCGTTGGCGCGTGGATTTAATTATTGGAGTGTGGCTGTTCCTGGGTGATCGCTGGTCACATGTAATAATGTAATGTCAAGTAATACCATTTAATAAGGCTGACTCTTGTTTGCTTGTGACGCTTGGTGCTGTTGGTTGTGCTGGGCGTCACATGTTCATTCGACGACTCCGACATAAAGATATAAAACTTATAAATCCATTGCCAGGTTAGTGAAACGACCTCAAAACCTCGTAACTAATGCCTTAAAACCGGAAAAAATAGGGAAAACTCAGGGAGCACGTAGAAAATCATCATCTACGATCGACGATCGCATGGTTCAGTTGGTTAAACGCGACCCGTTCAAGTCTTCCAGGACGATTGCCAACGAAATTGGGAATATTATGTCATCACGGACCGTTCGGCAATAGCAAACCTACCAGGTAGGATTTACAAATTTACAAATTTACAGATGAGGAAAAAATTTGCACTATATCGTAGAACCTGGTGCGGACCGGATGGTGAGAAAAAATGGCGTAATATCATCTGTAGTGACGAAACCACAATAAATGTATTTGGAAATGATGCCAAAAGGAATGTTCGTTTTCCGAAAGGCAAAGAATTTGATCCCAGGTACACATGTAGGTGGTTACCTAATGGTACGGGGTTGCTTTTCATGGTATGGTGTTTGTCCGATTCATCGTATTTACGGAATAATGGACGGATTCGTAAACAAAGTTATATTGGAGACGATGTTGCTACCATATGCCGAGGATAAAATTTTTTTTGGAAGTTCCAGCAGGATATTGACCCTATTCACGCCTCTCAAGTATTAAAGAATTGGTTCCGAGAGCAAAATGTGGATGTTCTTGAGTGGCTAAGTCAATCCCCGGACCTCAATCCCATCGAGAATCCATGGGGTGAACTCAAAAGACAGGTCGGAAAGACTTTTTGTCAAAATAAAAACCAACTTTTGGATATTGTCCAAGGAGCATAGTACAACATTCATTTGGAACTTGTCGCAAGTTAATATCCTCCATGCCAAGACGAATGGAGAAAGTCCAGGAAAATAATGGCGGATATACCGGTTATTAGCTGCCAGATACTCAATTTAAAATAAAATAAGACCAAAAATAGTGAAATATCGATTTAATGTAAACAAAGATGATAACAACCAGATGTAAGATACTAAATATGATTACAACCAGATGTAAGGTACATAAGAACCGCTATCTCCGAAAAAAGCATTCAAATGTTTAAAAAAAGAAGTTCGAAATGATTACTAAGAACTAAAAAAAGGGGTTTAATAGCTGACAAATCTTTAAATGATTGAAACACTGCAAGAAAAATTGTTCAATTATGCCCATTTATCTGCTAAAGATACTAGATATTCCAAGATAAATAAAAAGTTATATCCTGTGTCCTTTCTTTTTTGTGTATAGGTGCATTATTTAGGCGTCGTTTAAGTAAGGTATTGTTCATTCAAATCTTTGGAGAAACTTTAAAATTCGTTAAAATTTAAAAAATGAAAAAAATTAACAAAATGAACAATACCTTATGGAAAGTTGCGGGCCCAACTGCCAACTGGGAACAAAGCAAACGAAAAAGGGTTGTACATTTGGTACCTGTTCGCGTTCCTTTGCACAGTGGGCGGACTTGTATGGAAGAAGACGACATAAATAGTTATACTATACATACAGGCCTATAATTTTTACCACACGTTATTAAAATATAAGAATACCATTTTGATAGCCATTATGGTATACCATTATGGTGGCCCATACGCCCTTCTTGGTGCCCTTCTTTATATCTTTAATAAGAAAAACGAGTAAATGATGCCTTAAAATACTACAGGAGACATTTTTTAACTTAAAATAAATTAAATGTATTGATATGTAAACAATAAATTATTAATATGGCTCCTACTCCCTCCGCTGTGGTTCTCTTGCGAGAATTACATTAGTTGATGATCTTGGTGTTAAACTAGACCCCAAGTTAAAATTTTCTGAACAGATTTCTACCATGGTAAATAAGGCCATGGGCGTGCTTGGATTCATAAAAAGCTGATCAAAGGAGTTTGACGATCCCTATATAATGAAAACTTTTTATATCTAGCTTGCTCGTCCGATTTTAGAGTACGCATGGGCCACTTGATAGTGCGTTCATTGCATATAAAGTTGATATGTATTACATACTAATAATAATACATAAATACATATAATACATACATACATATAATACATACATACATATAATACATACACACATATAATACATACATACATATAATACATACATACATACACACATATAATACATACATAGTATGTATTACATACATATAAAAAATATAGTAATAATACATCTATTCCAATACTCCCAATCGAATAAGTATAGAAAATGTAAAAAATATTATAATAAAACTAAAAATTTATTGGTTTGTGATATTTTTGTGTGACTGTTGTTTAAACATATAAAACCCGTATCAGTCCGTGAGAACATTTAATATAACATCTAATAATCGAGTATCCCGATTATATTAACTAAATAAGTGTTAAAAATATATTTTATTTTTATAACTTTTTAGGGCTACTGGGTTTACAACAATGAAAATTGGAAAATTTGCAGCATTTGCGATTGGCGGTAGCATAATCTTAATGGAAATAGCGCACCAAGAAGGAATTATCGAAGTTAACTGGCCCAGGCTGACAAAAGGTTTTGCTTCAATAGCAAACAAAGTGGAATCTTCAATTCTGGGGCGTGAAATGACCTGGGTCGATAAGGTAAATTTTAAAAACACTTGTTTATTCATTTATCTAAATGGTCATTAAAAATTTCATCGGTATTTCCTACTGGCATGTACATATGGCCACGTTTGCTTTTCTTGCCGTTCATCTTTGCTCATACGATCGTTTTTGCTGATTTGAATTAAGCCAATACATTTGGACGCGTTTCTAAAGGCAAGTGGAGTTTTGGAGGTGAAATACCCTCTGCCACTTATCAAATCCCGGGGGAACTGTGGACATTTTTTACAGATATGAAACACCGGTACCATCCACCATCATGCAAAAACAGCTGAAGAGCATAAAATAAGAAAGATTTGTGCGGAACATTTTTTGATAAGCAAGAAATTTTTTTTGCACAAGTTTGCACCTGTTGCAAATGAATGATGACAAGTCCAATTGATGAATTCGACGAGGCGAAAATAAATTTTGTATATTTTCGATTCCAGCCGCCATTATGGACTGGGCCATCTCCTTGTAAATATGCGAATTCTTCTAAGGTCCATGCCAATACTCAATACTCAAATCCCAAATATCAATCTGAATTTTCTCTATTTCAGCTTGTTGTTTCTATTTTGAAGACTGTTAAATTCGTAAAGCACTTATATCATTATAATAAAAACTAGGGGAAACGTTGTGAGTCGCTTCTGTGGCCGCGACTCTAATTTTATACCCGGACTCAATCACTGTATACAAATGTGAGGTTAATATTTATGTGGAATTCGTAAATATTTTATCTGTTTACATTTTTTTCTACATCTGTCATTTAAATCTAAATCTATATAGATTCTGCATCTTCTCCAATGCAGGACGCACGATGGAGAGTGCATGAAATTTGTAAAGACACTTGTAACAATGTGACATCACATGAGTCTGGAAACAAAATTTGGTTGCTTGAGCTTTTATAGTCTGTCAGAACTAGGCGCTAATCAATACAGAAGGACGGACAGACATACATGACTATATCGACTCGGCTATTGATGATGGGGTCGGAAACGTTTCCTTATTTGCGTTACACACATCTACTCTTCGAGTACAGGTAGAAAATCAAATATATTTAAGATATTACATATCACATTTTCTTCTCCTTAAGTTTGCATTAACTCTCAAGCTTGGTATCCAGCGCTGCGGATGTTAAAAATTCCTGGCAAACTCCATATTAGAGATGGGCGCGAGCCTCTTTTTTTAGGCCCGGCCCGGCCAACACGAAATGCAATTTTAGGGCCGAATAGGCCCGGCCCGGTCATATGTAATAAGGGGCCCGGCCCGATACAAATTCTTTGGTCAACAATTTCACAGTTTCATTTTCACTCTTCACAGCGTTTTGAATTTGTTCTTTCGACATTGTTGATTGAGGGATGATATGTTGTTGTTTGCTGGAAACGAAGAAGACAAGTAGTGTGACCGCGGAATTATCGATCAAATATACAGTCCGATCCTCAGAAATATACAAAAATAGACCGTCCAATCCTTATAAATATACTAAAATATACCGTCCAACCCTCAGATATATTCGGAATATACCAAATATAATATTCAAAATATACCTCTCCGGGCCTAGCGGGCTTTTGGCTAACGCACGAAGCCCGCACGACAAACTCGATTTTGAGGCAAGAAGCCCGCAGTTTTCATGACGAGGCCCGCGGGACACGAAGCCCGTCCCGGCCCGCGCCCACCTCTACTCCATATAATAACGAGAAGAAACGTGAGTCGCTTCTAGTCGCGACTCTACTTTTATACCCGTACTCAGTCAGTATGTAAATTTGATGTTTAAGAATTCACCGAAATTAAACAATGATTATTTTGATGTAATAACATATTTTTTGCATTGCAATGCTTTGTGACAAACAATATTCTTTGTTTTGCCGTCGGTACAATGAATAATTAATTAATTAATTAACTTTTTTCACAGCAAGTCCTGTACCATTGCAAAGTCGTGGTGGATTAAGATTCAGCAGCATAATTATGTTGGATCCAACTTTTACTTGTAAATAGTAAGGCGGCAATTCAGGTAAATCCAATGAATTTAGAAATTCTACTGGATAATTTACAACATCATCTTGATTGATAATTGTATCAATCGACCTGTACGAAGCCATTTCTTCTGGGATGGAGTTTAAAATGGATGCGTTGATCTCATTGACATCTTTATTTGTTCCGGCCAAAATTTCTCTTTCCCTCAACCAGTCATGGTTTCTATAATTTTGTACAATATTTGGAAATACACTCTGAATCAAGTCTTCCTTCGATGACACAAAAGAGCAACAATTATTTGGAAGCGTCATGAATTTATTCAAAAATAACAGTCCAACATGTTGTTCTTCGATAGCTCGCAATATTTGGTCGTAAACCGTTCTTTGATTGATATTTAAGTGTGGCTTATTGTTTTGCACAAACGCATTAAGCTCGGCACGATCATACTGTTGTTCACGCTCCAGTCCTTTGTTGAAAAGGTCGTGTATTTCACGATTAGACGCTGTCATACCTAATTGAGGTAATGGTTTGCTTGCCATCATCCATCAAAGGTCTTCAACAGCGATCAATGCTTCGTTGTAAATTTCCGGCGTATAGTCTATGTTTATACAACGCATTTGATGGCGGAATCGATGTAAAAATTCCTCTGACAAATGATTCTGATGTTTATGCCACAATTGAGTTGGCTTTGCTGGACTGCACGTGGCTATAATAAATGTGAAAAGTGTCCGAATTTGATGTGGACTTGAGGACAATGCTGCATCTTCAAGTGTAAGATCCCAATGCATGTTATTCTGAAGCAAGTTCATTCGTTCGAATGCTTCGCGATAGGTGCCACACAATTCTTCATCAACAGTTCGCAAAGATTCAAATGATGTTGGTCCACGAAAATTTATTGGCAAAAATCGCAAATAATATCGCATCTGAGTGAAACAATACTTGCTGACCATGAACGGCTCGTCCGCGTCTTCGCCTTTGAAAAACTTTTGACAAATTATTCCACTTATAATATTCGGCGTATAGCAATGTTTTCGCAAAATCATCTGCACGACACAACGCAACAAATGCAGAGTTGTTGCTGGTGGTTGCGCAGCTCTTCGCATTGCATTTCCGGGGGTAAAAAACAAATACGCGTTGACCGTTTTCAAGATGGACAGCTAAATTAACTACAGTTGATGCCTATCATGGATCGGGAATGATAATGTGCGCCATACTGCTTCATTTGAACTGATCTATGTATCTGCCCCTTTGAAATTGAGTGATTTAATCGGTAACATTAGCAACTGCTCCAAAAACTGACACATCACTTCCCTTGTTGATGTATTTGCAAATATGTATATTTAATAGATTGAACTTAATTGCCGACCTCTACGTTTATGTGCGCTTTATAAATCTTAGATAATCAGGCAGGCTCTGACTTTCACTTTCACCAAACAAATTTGATTTACTTTTCAAAACGAAAAGTCAGGCGCTCGTGCACACGTGAAATGCATAACTTTTCCGTTTTCAAAACGGCAACAAATTCCTCGCCGAAATGAAAAGTAAAGCCTTTTTATACAACTAAACAAATCTTAATTGCAAAAGGAAAAAATAGAAGACTTATTGATGCATTGACATGAATTTGACACTATGAACTGGGCAATTGAGCTTGTACCCTTTTTATAAATAATTTTTGTTTAAGCCAACCTCAAAATTAGATCTGCAAACTTGGTCAGGGCAAAAACAAAAAAGCGAATTGCTCCGAACAGCTGTGGCAGCCCGATTTGGCTATCGATAAGTCTCTGTCAAAGATAACAGAGGCCTCTTTGTATGAGCAGGCACTAACGCGTGGGTATAACAGCAGTAATTTCGCTCTTAACAGTAAAAAGAGTAAACGAATTCATAAAAGTGGATTCCAGAGCGCCTCGAAATGAAAAGTCATACTTTTTGTTGAAAAGTAAAACGCCAAGTGAATGTGAAAACCGGAGCCTTCCTGAATAACGGTGAACATGGCACAACCCAACGATTATCAATCTCCGAATGTTGATTTTGAACTCTCAAAGTTCGGGATGTTTTCGTTGTCCATCGTTGCCCGTCACTGTATCGGAGAACAAATTTTTTGGAAAACGTTTGGAGCATTTCCCTTCAACCATACAGGGTGAATTCAAACTCAACGCACCACATGGATCGAGAATCGTATTTTTGGTGAACACTTCAAACGATTCAGGATCCACTGTCCGATCTGGTATTTCGGCCGAAATCACATTGCCTATTTATTTCTGCCTTATTTTTTCAATCAGCCAATTCAAAATATGCGCATGAGGCAAACCTCTATTCTGCCATTCAATTGAATACATCGAACAGACCCAAACGCACCGTGTTTGACAATCAAATCTATGAGTGATGTGAATTTTTGTCTAAAAACACGTGCTAAAATATAATAGCGGTTTTTTGGTGTTTGGCCAACAAAAAATAATTCCGAGATTTTTTCCCATTGCGGATTACATGTGAAGTTGATCAAGAGGTCTGGTCGACCGTAACTGCGAACGTATGACATCGCATCTTGGGCGTACTCAAACATATGACTTCCAACATACGATGACGGTAATATTATCATAGTTCCAACGTTTTGTGCTTTACCATCGTTGTTAATGGCATCACGCAAATGAACATACTCTTCGGAACATAATTTGGCTTGGTTGAATCGAAGAAGATTTAACCGTTCCGGTTCCATTTTTGCATACCTGTCAACTGTTGGAAATGTGGTTGTCTTGATTATGCCGTATCTGCAGCCTTTATGCGTAATAATTCATAGCACTAACTTTATTTGTTCCTTCTCGAAAGGAGCAAATTGAATTAAATTTAATTTAATTTCAATTAAAATAAAAATCGATCATAAATTATTCATCAATTTACCGCTTACTGGATTTATCATTTTAATGTTGAAATTATAGCCATCTTGTCCGCTCCAAAACAATATGGGATATTGTAGTGCATCAAAACAGCGATGCGTCTCGGATACACATTCAAGTTGTTCAAATTACTATGAAGCACAATATCACGATTATTAAATTGCTCACCAACTATGACTATTGCCACTTCGTCAACTGTTTGTGCATTGAAACGGCTTGAATGTTCGCCAACCGGTCTTTTATCAGCTCGAAAAAAAAATTTTATGATCCTCATATGGCATTCGATCAAGCGACGCACAGTGGGGCCTCAGCCGCAAAGAGGTGGCAAATTATTCCACTTATAATATTCGGCGTATAGCAATGTTTTCGCAAAATCATCTGCACGACACAACGCAACAAATGCAGAGTTGTTGCTGGTGGTTGCGCAGCTCTTCGCATTGCATTTCCGGGGGTAAAAAACAAATACGCGTTGACCGTTTTCAAGATGGACAGCTAAATTAACTACAGTTGATGCCTATCATGGATCGGGAATGATAATGTGCGCCATACTGCTTCATTTGAACTGATCTATGTATCTGCCCCTTTGAAATTTAGTGATTTAATCGGTAACATTAGCAACTGCTCCAAAAACTGACACATCACTTCCCTTGTTGATGTATTTGCAAATATGTATATTTAATAGATTGAACTTAATTGCCGACCTCTACGTTTATGTGCGCTTTATAAATCTTAGATAATCAGGCAGGCTCTGACTTTCACTTTCACCAAACAAATTTGATTTACTTTTCAAAACGAAAAGTCAGGCGCTCGTGCACACGTGAAATGCATAACTTTTCCGTTTTCAAAACGGCAACAAATTCCTCGCCGAAATGAAAAGTAAAGCCTTTTTATACAACTAAACAAATCTTAATTGCAAAAGGAAAAAATAGAAGACTTATTGATGCATTGACATGAATTTGACACTATGAACTGGGCAATTGAGCTTGTACCCTTTTTATAAATAATTTTTGTTTAAGCCAACCTCAAAATTAGATCTGCAAACTTGGTCAGGGCAAAAACAAAAAAGCGAATTGCTCCGAACAGCTGTGGCAGCCCGATTTGGCTATCGATAAGTCTCTGTCAAAGATAACAGAGGCCTCTTTGTATGAGCAGGCACTAACGCGTGGGTATAACAGCAGTAATTTCGCTCTTAACAGTAAAAAGAGTAAACGAATTCATAAAAGTGGATTCCAGAGCGCCTCGAAATGAAAAGTCATACTTTTTGTTGAAAAGTAAAACGCCAAGTGAATGTGAAAACCGGAGCCTTCCTGAATAACGGTGAACATGGCACAACCCAACGATTATCAATCTCCGAATGTTGATTTTGAACTCTCAAAGTTCGGGATGTTTTCGTTGTCCATCGTTGCCCGTCACTGTATCGGAGAACAAATTTTTTGGAAAACGTTTGGAGCATTTCCCTTCAACCATACAGGGTGAATTCAAACTCAACGCACCACATGGATCGAGAATCGTATTTTTGGTGAACACTTCAAACGATTCAGGATCCACTGTCCGATCTGGTATTTCGGCCGAAATCACATTGCCTATTTATTTCTGCCTTATTTTTTCAATCAGCCAAATCAAAATATGCGCATGAGGCAAACCTCTATTCTGCCATTCAATTGAATACATCGAACAGACCCAAACGCACCGTGTTTGACAATCAAATCTATGAGTGATGTGAATTTTTGTCTAAAAACACGTGCTAAAATATAATAGCGGTTTTTTGGTGTTTGGCCAACAAAAAATAATTCCGAGATTTTTTCCCATTGCGGATTACATGTGAAGTTGATCAAGAGGTCTGGTCGACCGTAACTGCGAACGTATGACATCGCATCTTGGGCGTACTCAAACATATGACTTCCAACATACGATGACGGTAATATTATCATAGTTCCAACGTTTTGTGCTTTACCATCGTTGTTAATGGCATCACGCAAATGAACATACTCTTCGGAACATAATTTGGCTTGGTTGAATCGAAGAAGATTTAACCGTTCCGGTTCCATTTTTGCATACCTGTCAACTGTTGGAAATGTGGTTGTCTTGATTATGCCGTATCTGCAGCCTTTATGCGTAATAATTCATAGCACTAACTTTATTTGTTCCTTCTCGAAAGGAGCAAATTGAATTAAATTTAATTTAATTTCAATTAAAATAAAAATCGATCATAAATTATTCATCAATTTACCGCTTACTGGATTTATCATTTTAATGTTGAAATTATAGCCATCTTGTCCGCTCCAAAACAATATGGGATATTGTAGTGCATCAAAACAGCGATGCGTCTCGGATACACATTCAAGTTGTTCAAATTACTATGAAGCACAATATCACGATTATTAAATTGCTCACCAACTATGACTATTGCCACTTCGTCAACTGTTTGTGCATTGAAACGGCTTGAATGTTCGCCAACCGGTCTTTTATCAGCTCGAAAAAAAAATTTTATGATCCTCATATGGCATTCGATCAAGCGACGCACAGTGGGGCCTCAGCCGCAAAGAGGTGGCAAAAGTTAATGCATTTTTTAAACGCTTTGGATAAATCCAATACACGAATTCGATAGAGAATTTTCCAAAGCTTTCAAAAGTAAAGTTTATAAAGAATCGGACTTTTAGTTTAGGAGATATGAGCAATCAAAGTTAAAAATTATTTCCGTGTGCAACAATTTATTGAACTTTTATTGACATACTGCATCTTTCAGGTATAATAAAAACTAAACTGTGTAGAGGTATCATTTTGTTTTTGGTATCATTTACTAGGTGTATTCATTTTATCAATATTCAATGAAAAACTGCTTCGTTGCACAGACAGTTCTAGAGAAAACCGTACCTTCCAAACCACCTAATTTTTGTTTGTTTTTCAACTTTGACTTTAATTTAAAAAAAAAAGTACATTTTTGCTTTTCCAAAATATTTGTTGTACGTGCTCTTTGCACTTTTCTTTACATAATTTAAAGGTCCATACGTGCAGTTTTGCGTTTTTTGGCTTCTACATCGATAACAGTGACGCTACCTCGCACGAAAAACGGCCAAAAATAAGCTGTCGCAGCTCAAATTCACATACAAAATCCAAATTTTGACGTTTTTCGTTCAATTCAGGTCAAAGTTGAAAAACAAACAAAAAATCAAGTACTAATGAAACTATATACTCAGGTCCACTTAATAATTTAACCATTTTAAAGTTTTCGCTACCTAAATAATGTTGATAGCTATTAATCCATTTGCAGGTAGGTCTTATTAACTTCGACCTACCTGTTTTCAAAACTTTTTTAGCATTGCATATGCAGGTTGGCCGTTATATTTGACCTGAATTTGACCAAGTTTTTTAACCTGCTTTTTATTTTGCCAAAGCGTGGTATATGCATATGTACATATATATATTGCAGTCATTTTTGTGATGATTCCTTAATTGAAAATGAAAATTTGGAATATGTCATTTCCCCATTGCATTCTCCATAGCGTCAGCAGCGCCAGAGGAGGTGGGGGAAGCAACTGAAAATTAATTTCTTCATTTTGGCCATTACCCGATCTGTCCAGATTTGGCAACCTGGTAGATATGGTCATTCCTTACGATACTGCGTTTTTAGTTTTATCGTATCTTCAAAATGTTGGCTGCCACAGATTTTCGTCCTTTGTGAAGGCGGAGGGGGGCGTGACACAGGTCCACTTAATAATTTAACCATTTTAAAGTTTTCGCTACCTAAATAATGTTGATAGCTATTAATCCATTTGCAGGTAGGTCTTATTAACTTCGACCTACCTGTTTTCAAAACTTTTTTAGCATTGCATATGCAGGTTGGCCGTTATATTTGACCTGGATTTGACCAAGTTTTTTAACCTGCTTTTTATTTTGCCAAAGCGTGGTATATGCATATGTACATATATATATTGCAGTCATTTTTGTGATGATTCCTTAATTGAAAATGAAAATTTGGAATATGGCATTTCCCCATTGCATTCCCCATAGCGTCAGCAGCGCCAGAGGAGGTGGGGGAAGCAACTGAAAATTAATTTCTTCATTTTGGCCATTACCCGATCTGTCCAGATTTGGCAACCTGGTAGATATGGTCATTCCTTACGATACTGCGTTTTTAGTTTTATCGTATCTTCAAAATGTTGGCTGCCACAGATTTTCGTCCTTTGTGAAGGCGGAGGGGGCGTGGCACAATTTGGAAAGAAACTTGATTCAGTGTGATATCACATGAGTCTGGAAACAAAATTTGGTTGCTCTAGCTTTTATAGTCTCTGAGAACGAGGCGTCAAACAAGACGGACAGACAGACATGGCTCTATTGACTCGGCTATTGATACTGATCAAGAATATATATACTTTATGGGGTCGGAAAATTTTCCTTCTCTGCGTTACACACATCCACTTTTACCACAAATACAGTATACCCCTAACTCTTTTTGAGTACTGGTATAATAACTGGAGTGGATGAATTATCCAAAGATTGGCTTTAATTTTGAATATTTTGAAACTGCAAGGAGAAAATTAACACACGCAAATTTGGTGAATATGCATTGAAGACTGCAGAGTTGTTATTTGAAAAGTATCCAGAAAGTACTCCAACGCTTCATAAAATTTTGGCACACGGTCAAATTTTAAAATAACATCAGAGCCTACCAATTGGAGCAATGTCTGGGGAGGCCCAGGAAACGAGAAACAAGGATTACAAGAAATTCAGGTACATGAATACTTGTAAGATATCATGAAGAAGGCAAAACCAGGATCTTTTCAACATTTTGGTAGCCTCTTCAGATCCATTTATTTCATCTATTAGACATGTGAAGTCCAAAAACGAATTAGAAAGTATTTATTCTTCAGAAATGTTAAGATTAATGGATATTCCTAACGATCCATCGGAAATATATGCATGTTTTATAGTAAACCAAAAATAAAAACAATTGAAAAAATTTGTTTTTTCTTATTTTGTAAATTCTGTTTTAGTTAAAAATTAAATTTGAAATAACTTTTTTAGTATAATAGGCCATTAAAAAATTTGTATCGATCCGAAAAACTTGGAATTTATAATTTTACATAGGAAAATATGCACTGGTAACAAAGTTCAACTTTGGCTATTTATTGTAAAGCTTCTAGCACCATGTACTTTTGCAGACTACATTTTGAAAGTTTTTTCTCTTAAACGCAATTCATTTCATGAAGATATCTTGATACGTTCGGAAGTTATTAATTTAGCAAGCTGAAATGGCCAAAGGCCCCACTGTGTGACGTGGAACATATCTTGAAAATCGAAAAAAAATTTTCTTTGCGTGTTGGTAGTAATGTCACATCGACGATCAGCTTCGTCTTTCGCGTTCCCGATAAAATATAATTGCAAAAATTGGTGGTCTGCGTTGTCGAAAGGTAACAAAGAGCCAGCTCGTTGTATATTTGACCTTGAATCTTAATAAAATAAGAATGAGAAAAAAAGTTAAATTTGGCATGAAGTTGTCTCTTACGATATTTGTGGCGCACAAAAGATATCATTTGAAAACTCGAATTATACTTTCGTACTTTCAAAAAATGATTAGACTCAGTTGTCAATCCATTAAGTAATGTGCTCAATGGTTGTGATGGGCTCCCCGATTCAGACAATTTAACTTTACCACTCGCACAGCACATCCCATCTGCTTCACCTTTAAATTTGTATGCCTGACAATGGCGACAACGGTAGTTCATTGGACCAATTATAATTATTCTATGAGAAGCGTAATCGGTGACGCTATTGTACGCGAACGCAACACCTAATAGATTTTGTATATCACGACGTTCATTTGCAGTTGTTGTTGCACTATTGTTCCGTTGATTTGAACGGGACCTTGCTGTGCGTAGACGATTATTTTAATTCAATTCTTGGCTACTTTCACGGCTCCTCGAAGCCACAACGAATTTCGCGTTCGACAGCCAAAATTTATTCGTCTATACATTTAACTTTAAAAACCACACTGGTTGGTTTAAAACGCACACTTTTCAAAAGCAACAAATATACTTACACAAATTGGAATTTTTTCAAAAAACATGTTTTCACACAGAATGGTACAAAATGAAATAGTCGTTCAAACACACATTTAGACCAAATTTTAAAATTTTGTTGTGGTTAATCTTTAATTTTCGAGAAACCTATTTAAAGAAAAGTAAAAACTTTTTTATAGAAACAAAGCACATACTCTAGCTATAATTTTGAAAAAAAAACGCACACACATTTTCTACCAAATTTTAAAATTTTTGTTTTGATTAATATTTAATTTTCGAAGAACCTACACCTGGCGACAAAAAAAAGCCGCACCTTAAAATTTCATGCATTTTTGACTTCACTAGTCGCTGGTTTTCGCAAATAATAGTCGATTCGTCTAATTTTTTTTTTTTCTTGTGCTAAAACAATTTCAAACAAAAGTGCTTACTAAGTTATTTTCCTATCATAGTCATACACTAAGAAAAAATTATTTTTAAAATCCCCAAACAAAAGAAAAAAATTAAATTTAAATAGAAAAACGACTTTTAAGAACCAAAACTAAATTTTTCGAATAAGTTAATTTAATTCCTATTAGCTAATAACAAAAAAAATACAACTGCAACTATTTTTTAAAATTAGTAATGAATTAATATTTTGTAGTACCACCTTTGGCAAAGAGGTAAGGAAAGAGCGTTTTATTTTAAAAACTATCCTTATGATTGGTATTAAAATTTTGTTGAGATAAGATCACAGGTGCTATAACGTTGTGCAAATGATATTTCGCCTCGAACTATTCAACGTCGGCCAAAGGAGGTGGCTTCAATGGAAAGGAAACCAACCAAAAAGTACCTTCCAAATTTTCAAATAAAAAAAATAGCTTAAATTGGTCGAAGGAAAAATCTAATTGAAGTAATTCAGAGTGGTAACGCATTATATCACAAGTGGGATCTGTGCCAACTCCTGCTATATCTGTGGAGCAGTTGCGTGTAGTTCTGGAGCTGGCCAAATCTTTGCAGTGGTTGACCCAAGTGTGTTACGCAGGAATTGAGTGAAACTAGTTCAAGGAACTTTTCAAGCAGCGGTATGATACCGAAGAGACGTCGGCGCCATATTGTTAAACCTTTTTAACAGCCGTCCGTCTGCTGCCGAATGCCATGCAGTGTACGCAAGCCGCCTGAAAACTTCTCTTATGTCGCTTATGGCAAGCTGCAGTCGGAGTTGACGGCGTTTACATTTACAAACGAGAAGGAACGTGAGTCGCTTCTAGTCGCGACTCTACTTTTATACCCGTACTCAGTCAGTATATAAATTTATGAGCTTATGATTGAAATTAAAAAAAAAATTTTTAATTTTATATTTTAAATTTTTTTGCTACATTTGTTAACTACATCTACATGTAAAATGTAGATAATACATCTAGAACAAATATTCTACATCTACCATTTAGATTCTACATCTCCTCCGCTAGGGGTTGCTCGCGCATTGCACAGGGCAGAGTGTGTGCGAGCGAGACAGAGAATGAATAGCGTCAGCAGCGCCAGAGGAGGTGGGGGAAGCAACTGAAAATTAATTTCTTTATTTTGGCTATAATAATGATCCGATCTGGTTCAGATTCGGCAATCTGATAGATATGGTCATTCTCTACGATACTGCGTTTTTAGTTTTATCGTATCTTCAAAATTGTGGATGCCACAGATTTTCGTCCTTTGTGAAGGCGGAAAGGGGCGGGGCGAAATTTTGAAATACACTTGTAACAGTGTGATATCACATGAGTCTGGAAAAAAAATTTCGTTGCTCTAGCTTTTATAGTCTCTGAGAACGAGGCGCTCATCAGGACGGACAGACGGACAGACGGACAGACGGACGGACGGACGGACGGACAGACAGACATGGCTCTATCGACTCGGCTATTGATACTGATCAAGAATATATATACTTTATGGGGTCGGAAAATTTTCTTTCTCTGCGTTACACACATCCACTTTTAGCACAAATACAGTATACCCCTTAACTCTTTTTGAGTACGGGTATAACAAACGCAGTGCTGGAACAGTGGAACACACGGAACCCGACTTCAAGCGTTTAAGGCAGTCTACCTCGTTGTGCCATTTTTGTAAGAAGCCAGGCCACAAAATGAAAAACTGTCGCGCTAAACAACTTCAGGATGCAACTGGAAACAACAACAAGAGGGAAACGAAGCCGCTGAGAGAGGACGTGACCTGTTATCGCTGTGGCCAGCGTGGATATTTCGATAACAAATGTTCCAAGGAGGCGACCGTTACCAAACCAGGAGCATTTCAGCAGAAGAGCATCAATCAGTGCTTTGTGTCAGAGCCTAAAGGAAGTATGACACAGCGAGGTACGATCTTTCCAATTTGTTTTGACTCTGGAGCTGAATGCTCGCTGATTAGAGAGAGTATTGGTAAAAATTTATCGGGGAAACGCATCAATAACATTGTAATGTTAAAGGGTATTGGAGATGCTGGTATATACAGCACATTGCAAATCTTAAGTACTGTCGTAATGAATGAAAATACCCTTGAAATATTGTTTCATTCCGTACAAGATAAACAATTGCAGAATAATATTGTATTTGGACGAGAAATTCTTAAGCAAGGTTTTAATGTTTTACTTTCGTTTGATAAATTTGAAATCATGAAAATAAAATCTGTTAATGCTTGTGCAACTTATGAAATGCCAATTAGTCTATTTAATGTTTATACTGAGCTGATAGATAATGACAAAGATAAGTAGATTAAATTACTTGAACAATATTCTGTAGCTTTCATTGACGGAACGCCTTGCTCTTTTGTTAGTACTGGTGCAATGAAATAACGATTAATTGACTCAAACAAAACCGTGCAGTGGCGACCGTGTAGACTCAGCCCTGAAGAAAAGGGAACAGTTCGGTCTCAAGTAAGTGAGTTAATAAAATGTAACATCATTAGACACAGCTGTTATCCGTACGCTAGCCCTATTTTGCTTGTGAAAAAGAAAAACGGTTCGGACCGACTTTGTGTCGATTATAGAGAGCTAAACTCAAACACGGTTTCTGACAAATACCCCTTGCCGCTCATCGATGACCAGATTACCTGTTTAGACATCGCTAGCGGATATCATCAAATACCAATGCACCCTGATTCGGAAGAATACACTCCTTTTGTAACGCCAGAAGGTCAATATGAATTTTTGAAAATGCCGTTTGGTTTGAAAAATGCACCATCCGTTTTTCAGCGTACCGTCATGAAGGCACTTGGTGACTTGGCTCTGTCATACGTTATTGTTTATATGGACGATATTATGGTGGTGTCACCTACCATTGTGTTGGGTCTGGAGTGATTAAAAATTGTTCTTGATATTTTGAATAGGGTTGGATTCTTGTTTAACATTTCAAAGTGTAGTTTCTTAAAACTGCGGTTCAGTATTTGGGATATGAGGTGAGAGCTGGAGAGATAAGGCCGAATCCGGGTAAAATCATTGCCTTGAACTCCCTAACTCCCCCAGAATCAGTGAGTAGCTTGAGACAATTCATCGGTTTGGCTTCATATTTTCGTAAATTTGTGCCTGGATTTTCACAAATGATGAAGCCACTCTATTCTCTTACATCTTGGAATGCAGAGCTGGAAAGTATTGGAAAGAAAGCTATTACCATTCTTACAAATGAACCAGCCCTTGTAATCTTCATCCCAGAATATCCAATTGAATTGCATACAGATGCGAGTTCCTGCGGCTATGGTGCTATGTTGATGCATCGAATCAATGGTAATCCTCATGTAGAAGAATATTTTAGCAAAACCACTTCCCCGCTGAGTCAAGATATCATTCCTATGAATTGGAAACGTTGGCAGTTGTTGAAGCTAGTAAGCGCTTTCGTCACTATTTGCTGGGACGTTAGTTTGTAGTATATACTGATTATAATTCTTTAAAGGCTTCACGCACTAAATTAGAACTGACCCTAGAGTGTATCGGTGGTGGCCTTATTTACAGTCCTTTAATTTGTATATACAGTATAGGGAAGGCAAACGTATGACCTATGTTGATTTTTTGTCAAGAAATCCAATTCAAGTGAAACCTGATTCTATAAAATGTAGAATTCCTGAAAAACGAGTGAGATTGACAGAGATATCCAACGATTGGCTCTTAGCTGAACAGCGAATTGATTCAGATCTGATTGATATTGTTAAAAAACTCAATGACAGTGAGCTTGCTGAAGATTTGCTAAAGACATACGAGTTACGAAAGTGTGTGTTGTTTCGCAAAATTCAAAGCAATAATAGAACGCTTTGCCGGTAGTACCACGTGCATTTAGATGGTCAGTAATAAATCAAGTTCATGAATCAATTATGCACTTAGGTTGGAAGAAAACGCTTGATAAAGTTTATCAATATTATTGGTTTGAAAAGATGTATAAGTACGTACGAAAATTTGTTGATAGTTGCATCACTTGTAAAACAGTTAAGGAGTCGTCGGGAAAAGTTCAGGCAGAGCCTTATCCCATTCCAAAAGTAAATATACCTTGGCATACAGAACATATAGATATAACCGGAAAATTATGCGGTAAAAGTGACCTTAAAGAGTATGTGATTGTACAGATTGACGGTTTCACAAAGTACGTTTACTTGTTTCATACTCTCAAACTGGATACTGATAGCTTTCTGACGGCTATGAAATCATTCATTTCTTTGTTTGGGGTACCGACCCGAATCATTGCCGATCAGGGTAGATGTTTCACCAGTGCAAAGTTCGCAGAGTTCTGTTCATCAAAAAACATTAAGCTTCATCTAATTGCCACGGGAGCTAGCCGTGCTAACGGTCAGGTTGAGCGTGTGGGTCGCACCGAATGAATTAGATATCGCTGGAGAAGAGATCAATTTTCCTAAGAGTCCAGTTGGGACTGAGTGTGAGCCGCTTAAAAAGTGGGATGAGTATTCCGCCCAGTAGGGATGAAGAGTCCAGGTGAGACTTATCGTATTCCGTCGAGTAGGGATGAAGAGTCCAGGTGGGACTGAATAAGTAAACGAATCAGCTGGGTCAGCTATGATGATTGCATACTGATTGGGTATACAGGTGACAATTTAAAGGTGGCATTTGAAAGAAATCGAATTTGAGTTATTTTATATTTTTCTGGAATCGTAACTTATACGAAAAGAATATTGAAAAAGTCGGTGTGACTATATAAAATGAATTTTGTAATTTTCGCTAATGAAAAATAACAGGAAGAATGTTAAGCTTGGGCATCAAAAACTAATGTAAAATCAAAATGTTAAGATATTCTTATAGAAAAATACCCTTCATTTAATAAAAGCCTAAACTGTATTACTTTATGTCAATGTTATTTATTGGACACTGACTACGACACTGACACTGACTAAGACGACTACACGAGGACGTGTAATTGTCAGAATGGCCGTGTCGGATCATTATAATATTCCCTGTGTATTTTGGTCTGTCGGTTGCCTACGAATCCCCTTTTTAATTGTTCTCAGTGTATTATCACTGTTTCCTTTGTACTTCGCTCTTTGTCGTATGTCTCATCTCCTTGGTCGAGTTGCAGTTTTTTCTATGTTGGCCCATTAGCGAGAGGAGAGGAGAGGATCAAAGGAACGAGAGAAAGGGAGCACACGTCGAGCGTGTTCCTCTGCGGTAGTGAGTGTGAGGGAGGTAGATATAGAGACAAATGGAAATTGCGTGAGGAGCAATAATTGTCTCGTAGCTCTGTTTTGCAATACCGAGAAAGTAGTTGCGTTTGAGAGTTTACCCAAACCACGTGCCAAGCGGAGTAATTTGCTATTGACGTAGAACCCTTTTAAAATGGCGGATCCAAATCAGGAAAATATTACTCTAACATATATAAGTTAATTTCTTCTTTAAATGGAAAGAATTGTTTGTTTTTTGTTTTGAGGCGTAGTGCCTTTATTGAATATAAATCTTAGACTGATTAAAACTAGAGTAAAAAATCTTTAAGTAACTTATCGTTGGAGGCGGCAAAACTGTTGGAGATGGCAGAACTGTTGGCAGCGGCAGAATTGTTGGAAGGGGAAAATCGATATTGATTTCGATCGAGCTGACGAAGACACATTGTCAGTATTGTCGCGTTTCATGGGAATCAAATTTTTCGGCGCATGTTTTGGGCAGGAAATGGAATTTACATTGTTGTGTGAATCTTGCGCAATGTGGTCAATAAACTATTCTGAAAGATTTTTTTATGGTTTATGGTTTTATGTATTTGTAAACTCTTCTGGAGTTAACTTATATAGCAATAAAACGGCGGTGGCTTCGTTAGGCTTGTTTCTTGTCAATAATATGATAATTAAGACAGCTTGAAATTGAACCCGTTTTGTGATTTCAGCTAACCGTCTGGGAATTATTAAGCTTTGAAATGCTTCGAAAAAAAAATGATATCCTGTGTCCTTTATTTTTTTGTGTATTCGGCATCGTTTAAATTACCTTTTCAAAAAAATTTAAGGGGCCCAAGTTAAAAAAAAAATTTTGCAAATATATATTTTTTTTATTCGCTTATAGAAATTAAATTAACCTATTGGAAAAAGTGTAGTTTTGCATATTAAAAGTTTTTATACCCGTACTCAAAAAGAGTTGAGGGGTATACTGTATTTGTGGTAAAAGTGGATGTGTGTTACACACTGTGTAACGCAGAGAAGGAAAATTTTCCGACCCCATAAAGGGTATAAAAGTAGAGTCGCGACTAGAAGCAACTCACGTTCCTTCTCGTTTTAATTTAAAAAAATTTATTTATTTTTAAAAATAATTTTTCACGTTACTTCAGTGTCTTAAATTTGGTTGTAATACTCGTTGCCACTCTGAAAAGCTTAAAAACGCAGCTCTAAATTTGAAATAAACACTGTGGTTTCAGCTTACGGTCTGAGAAATATTAATCTTTCAATTGCAAAAATTATGCTTTTTGGGCGGATTTTTATACCCGTACTCGTAGAGTTAAGACAAAGACAATATAAGTATAAGATAAGTAACGCGCCATCTCGCTCGCACAAAATTTGTGAGCGTACGAATTTAAAAATAGAATCCGCTTGCATGTTTGAGTACACACAGAACCAGACAGTGCGTTTGTGTGCGTACTTGTGCGAAGCAGACGATTTTCAAGACAAAAACATGTTTATGAGTTGAGAAACGAACACACATTTTTTTTCTCATGCGCACTCTGATTACCCTCATGACCCTAATCATGTATTAAATAGTTATTATGTATTTTTAAATATGTATATCCGATAGTATATCGAATATACTATATTAAAATAAATTATCATATAAAAGTTATACAAAATACGAGTCTTTTAATATTCGGGTGGTAAGCATCTTGAAAAATTAACTTAGCACTTTTAAAGTGAAGGGTATATTTCAACAGCGCTGTAACGTATGTATGCAGGCAGATCTAGAATGCTTGAGAATATGTGTGCACACATACAGTCTTGGTTGAGAGAGCCTGGAGCCAGATCCAGGTTCTCTGTAACGCAGAGAAGGAAACGTTTCCGACCCCATAAAGTATATATATTCTTGATCAGCATCAATAGCCAAGTCGATATGTCTGCCTGTCTGTCTTAACTCCTTAACTCTTTGAGGACGGGTATAAAGATCATAAAGCCTGTTTTAAACCCAAAATCCACCAAAAAAATGTTGGTTTGGTTCGAAGCGGAAAAATGGTGTCGGGCAGTGTTACCGGGTAGAAAAGTAATGGCGCGGCTTTAGA
Organism: Drosophila subsilvestris; assembly: GCA_035043285.1. Taxonomy (NCBI): domain Eukaryota; kingdom Metazoa; phylum Arthropoda; class Insecta; order Diptera; family Drosophilidae; genus Drosophila; species Drosophila subsilvestris. Next base: position 109,774 of record JAWNNB010000081.1, on the reverse strand, counting down.
CGAGCCACACAATGCTCCCCATGGCTATTTTTAAACATTTTAAACATATTTTATAACCCATTCGCATATATTTTTTTATTTGCAGACTGAAAAATATGTCGATGAGAAAATGGTAAACGCCGAGGGCTTGTTAAAGAACAATAGTAAAAAAGTAAGAAAGTGGTACACAAAACTTATCGGCGATGAAGATGGTCCAAAAGTGAATGAGCTTCACATTTTTACAGCATCATTTTTTGGTGGAGTTGCCTTAGGTATAGCAACCGGTTAATTTATTTTTAAGTATGTACCACAAAAATAAACTTCATTCGAGTTTAATTTTTTAGTAATATATAATACAAAAAAAAAATAGTACATGCTTTGTAGAAATAAAACCGTTATTCAATTATTATGGGAACAAAATGAATTGGGATACATATTGACCCTATTTCTCAGCCAATAAGGTCGCTTCAACAAATTTAAGAGACGAATTAGCTCTGAGGCAAGCAAATTGCATTAATGTATGCGTTTACTTTTCTATTAATAGGTTCTACAAAAATTAAAAATCAGTCAAAAGAAAATCTCAAATTTGGCAAAAAATGTGTGTTCGAACGCCTGTTTTATTTCATTTTGTATCATTCTGTAGAAAGGAACATTTTATGATCGATTTTGTTTGTACACCTTTTTGTGTGAAAAATTGTTTTCTGAAAAAATTGCAATTTGTGTAAGTATATTTGTTGCTTTTGAATATGTATGCGTTTTAAAACAACCTGAGTTGTTTTTATACTCATTCTCAAAGAGTTAGGTGTATATTCTATTTGTGGTAAAAATGGATGTGTGTAACGCAAAGAAGGAAACGTTTCCAACCCCATAAATTATATATATTGTTGATCAGCATCAATAGCCAAGTCGATATAGCCATGTCTGTCTGTCCGTCTTGATTGACGCCTAGTTCTCAGAGACTATAAAAGTTACCAAAGCAACCAAACTTTATTTCCAGACTCATGTGATATCATGCTTCCGCCACCTCCTCTGGCGCTGCTGACGCTACTAATTCTCTTTCTCGCTCGCACACACTCTGCCCCGTTATGGAGAAGATGTAGTTTCTGATTTACATACACAATGTATAATGTAGGAAAAATGTTTAACAAAATAGTTAAAAAGCCGAAATTTTGAGAAAAGATTATCCTTTTATTTTTGGTATTTTATTTATCGAATCTTTTCCATTAGAGACTGACGACAAGTATGCAAATCTTAATCTAAAACATTTATTTAATTAATTTCACTTAATTATTTAAAGTACGTCCCTAACTAAGTATTATTGCTGGGTGGGGAGGTCTCTTCGCCGGAGTCGTGTGTGGCTAGTGCGCCAAGTTAGAGACTGCGCAAGTCTTTTAGGATGGGCCTGTACCTTGACCTGATACTTTGCTTTCACCTTGGCAATTTCATCTTTAACTGATCCTACATTTAAGTCTTTATCGATATTTTCATTCCGTATGTACCATGGCGCCGCAGTGATAGTTCTTAGTATCTTCGATTGGGCTGGATTATTTCTAAGTTACTAGCGCAAGCATTTCCCCATAGTACTGTGTAGTCCAGTTTTAGTGGTGAACGGGTGTTTATTAGACAATGTAGACTACTAGCTTTAAATTTAAGTTATAATTCCTTCTATCCAGATGAACACCGAGGTATGTTACTTCGTGGTTTGTGGAATGTGGATGCTGTTCAGGTATAGTGGAGGCCAAGTTTGTCTGTTAAACGTAAAGCAAAAACTTGCTTGCACTTTTACTCGTTTACGTGTATGTGCCAGTCTGCTAGCCATGTTTCGTTGTACTTTTTGGGTACTTGGAGCGACTTAGTATGGCAGTATCATCAGCAAATGTCGAAGTTGTTGTTAGCCTGTTTGTCGGTAGATCTTCTGTGAAGATGATTTACAATGTCGGTCAAAGCACGCTGCCTTGGGGTACACAGGCTTCAATTGGATGATATTCAGAGAGGAAATCTTTGCATCGTAATGCGAAACTTCTTTGCTGTAGGTATGACTCCAATATTCCATGGATGTTCTGTGGAAGTAATATTTTAATTTTGTAGATTAAGCCTTCGAAGGCCTGGGCAACATCCAGAAAAACAGCGGAGCAATAATCTCGTCTATCAAATGCATTTCTTATCGCAGAGGTTATGCTGTTTACTTGTTCAATGGTTCACAGAAATTGTTTAGGATTTTGGCTGTGGTAGCTGAAAGAGATCCCTCGGTTCAAGAAGAAAGCAAGTGGGAGTACTATAGAAAAAGGATTGTTTTATTGCTCTTAAGTGTACAGAGTTAGGTATAGGCTGGATCGTAGTTACTCGTCTTCTTTCGGGGTCTTTCTTCCGAATTGGCTACTCGGCCGCACGTGGCTGTTTGCTGCGTGGAGTGGGTGACTCGAAGGTATTCTGGCGAGATTAGGGAGGAGGCTTGGACACACTCCGAGGAGAATATGGCTGCGGAGGTTTGGACACGCTCCGAGGAGAAGAGTGCGGGCGGAGGTGTGAACATACTCCGAGGAGAAGATCGTTGAGGTTTGGACACACTCCGAAGAGAAGATGGATGCGGAGGTTTGGACACGCTCCGGGGAGAAGATTGATGCGGAGGTTTGGACACGCTCCGAGGAGAAGATGGTGGGCGGAGATTTGAACACGCTCCGGAGGAGAATTCAGAGGTGTGGACACACTCTGGAGAGGATTCAGAGGTTTGGACACTTTCTGGAGAGAGGTTTGGACACACTCTGGAGACAGATTCATAGGTTTGGACACACTCTGGAAAAGTTTCAGAGGTTTAGACACACTCTAAAAAGAATTCAGAGGCTTGGACACACTCTGGAGAGGATTTAGAAGTTTGGAAACACTGGAGAGGATTCAGAGGTTTGGACACACTCTGGAGAGGATTTAGAGGCTTGGACACACTCTGGGAAGGAGAGGAAAAGTATTAAGCAGAACGAGTGGAATCACAAGTACCACTGTCAAAAATCCTGGTTTGTTACGACAGGGCTTTCCGAGTTGAACTGCCCCGATTCGATCTGGCGATCCTCCTTTTATTGCCGGCGGTCAGCTGTTTTGTGCCTCGTTTTGGGCATAACGCGTTCTGGGTTTGCCATAACACGTTTTGGCCAGCTGTTGGTGAGGCCGTGGGTCGATTTAGAGCTCGCGCCCTTTGTTTGAATTTGCCAACTGTGTTTATTATTTATTTAACTTCATGTTTTCAGTCGCCTTTGTACTAGGTAGGAATATGTAATCTGGGAATAGTCATAGTAATATCAGTAATTAATAATCACATTCACTTAGCGTTTTACTTTTCAGCAAAAAGTATGACTTTTCATTTGGAGGCGCTCTGGAATCCACTTTTATGAATTTGTTTACTCTTTTTACTGTTAGGCGTGAAATTTACTGCTGTTATACCCACGCGTTAGTGCCAGCTCATACAAAACGGCCTCTGTTATGTTTAACAGAGACTTACGATAGCCAAAACAACTGCCACAGCTGTTCGGAGAAATTCACTTTTTTCTTTGCCCTGACCAATTTTGCAGATCCAATTTTGAGGTTGACTTAAATAAAAATTATTCATAAAAAGAGCACATGCTCAATTGCCCTGGTAAGGGTGTCCAATTCATGTCAATGCATCAATAAGTCAACTATTTTTTTCCTTTTGCAATTAAGATTTGTTTAATTGTATAAAAAGACGTTTACTTTTAATTCAGGCGAGAAATTTGTTGCCGTTTTCAAAACGGAAAAGTCATGCGTTTCACGTGTGCGGGAGCGGCAACTTTTCGTTTTGAAAAGTAAATAACATTTTTTGGAGAAAGTGAAAACCAGAGCCTGTCTGAATATGTCTCTGGCAATGTGGCGCCGGCGCTTTGTGTGGTTGCGCTGGGCGTCTCACCCTGTAACGAACCATGGATCCCATGGTTCGTCACAAACAGACGACGCAGCCAAGCTCTCAAATGAGTTCGACAACCAGCCGACACATGCAGACGACGCAGCCACCGCAGAAAACCTAAGTAACCAAAGCTGCCAAATGACGAGATCAACACCCAGCAACAAACTAAGCACATGTCAAAAGACAGGAGACCTGCTTACGCAATAAGTACCCGAAATAATATTAAATAAATCAATATTCCGGAAAATACATTCCTTTCCCACGGTACCGGTGCACAGCGATCACCTTACCTGGTGATTGCACACTGTCTGGAGGGCTGATGGATAGGTAACCCACTGTTACCGATCAATCACGCGCTTACCAATAAGTCAATTCAAGAATATTTATGTCTCTCAGTAACATTAAGATCTTATGTAAGATATCTGTAGGAACAATCGATGGCTGTCATTATCCATAAAAGGCACTGCCTTGCATGTAGAAAGGGGCAGTCCATCAGCCAGAACTCCAGAGGCAGTCGGCAGTCAGTGAACACCACGTAAACCCCGCGTAACATACTATTGTACATAATCCGGCCTCGAAAGAAACATAATAAAAAACCTACTAATTGAAATCAAAGTGTTGTGTCTGGGCTAATCCTTCTATTTCAGCATTTGGCAAAGTTACTGGTATCCCTCTGAAGATCCTCGCGAATTACAAATTGTCTTATGATTCGGGACTCTGGACAGGACTGAAGCATACCTCAGCCTGGAATAGGTCATCACACACTCCTCCCTCCTTTCATTTGGGTGCGTCGTCGGTGTAGCTTTGTATTGGTTTCGCCTTAAACCACTTGCCTATGCTGACGTCCCCTGCTCAGCCTACTTTGATCCAGCACGCTTCTTCTTGCCCTTTCCTGATTTTAAAACGCCGTTGCTCGTAGGACGGGCGCTCGCCACTCCTCTTTTTTATCAGCTCGATTTGGTTGTCTTCTAGGCGGCTCCGTGTTGTTATTTCCAATTATGGTGGCAATGTGCTGCTTGTTGGGGTGTGCAGTCCATCGGGTTCTGGCGTTTGTCTCCCTTCGGACATTCGTATCCATTTATGCTCCAGTTCAAGGATGTCGGCGTCCCGCTCTTCATCCTCGACCAGTTTTACCCAGCCGACGGCTATTGGTGTTTTGGTGTCGGCAGTGCAGGCTTCTGCTTCGGGGCCAGTACTGTGGGCATTGGTTAGGTATTGTCGGCTTTGGTGGCGGCGGATGGTTTGCCCAGCTGATTCGTTTTTCCCCTGGTATGCTTTGATGTGTCTCCGCCTGCTTTGCTGCGTCGCACGATGTTGTCGTTTTTTCCTCCTCGGCTGGCGTTTTCTTGCCGGAAAACGTCTTAAAGACGTCGTCTTAAACACCTTCATCTTGTTCGGGTCTCCGGATCCTGCCTCCAGCACTTTCGTCTGTCTGCCTTCGGCCTGTTTGGCCGCCAGCCTTTTCTTAAATCTCTTTGCTGTTACGTCGAATTTATTCATGTTGCTGCAATGTTGTTTCTGTTTGTTGTTCTACTGGGAGTGCAACTTTTAGTTGCGAGACGTGTGCTCGCAGTTGTTTTTTAGTAGTGTTTATTTTTACGGTTACGATGACTGATTGACTGACTGTCTATTTTTTCGAGAGCGGGTGTGTTCTGACCCATACTCATTGTCATTTTAGTGTCCTATTTGATTTCCTGCTGCGACTTCCATGTTTTGTTTTGCTATTGCTTCTACTTGCTGTCTCCGGTCAGTGTTTTCTTGATCTGTGTTATTGATTCCTGATCCTCGCGTAACCTCGTCGAACAAATTACCCGGTAGTTCTCAGTTCAGTTGTGGTGTGTAGGGTGCCGTGAATATAAACGTTATTCCCCACGTTTTCATTACCTGCTGCGTCTTTCTGCTTGTGAATTAAACTCCGTTGTCTGAGATCAGCTGTTTTGGTGCTCCTCTCCGTGCCAGTATTTTTTCTCGGAACGCCTTTATGAGGGTGTCAGCTGTTGCCTGTCTGGCTGGCGTGACCTCTACCCATTTTCAAAATTTATCTTTAATGCTATCATTACAGTGTTGCCATGCGATGTTCTCGGCAGTGGGCCTACAAAATCTACGCATATTGTTTCCCAGGGCGCGTCCGCTATCCTTGTCAACATTTTTCCGGCTGCTGCCTGTTGTGATACTTTGTACATCTGGCAACTCTCGCATGATCGTACGAATCTTGTCACATCTTTGCTTAAGCCTTGCCAGAAATATCGTTTTCTTATTCGATGTTTCGTTCGTCTGATGCCTAGATGTCCGGTCGCTGGGTTCGAGTGATTCTCTTTTAATATCCTGTACCGGTCTTGTTTTGCCACACACAACTTCCATGGTTCGTCATCCTCGTCAGTTTGGCTTGGTATATGCCTGTAAGGCCGTTCGTACCTGTACCTATTTCCACTTTGCTTGATACCATGCGCAATCCACGACTCTCGAAACTCTAATTTCCCCGCGTGGTAAGCGGGATAGTCCGTCCGCCTCTGCGTTCAATTTCCCTTTCCGGTACCTGATTTCTAACGTGAATGGCTGTAGTCCCAATGCCCATCGTGCTATTCTTCCAGATGGACTCTCCGTGGAATTAAGTCATTCTAGCGCCAGATGATCCGTGACCACTATAAATTTGTACCCCTCTAAATACATTTTTATTTTGTGAATGCTCCAGTAGATCGCGAGACATTCTTTTTCGGTCGCTGAGTATCTTGTTTCCTCGCTCTTTAGTTTTCTGCTGGCATACGCAATCACGTGTTCCCCATCTGCATCCTATTGGGTTAATACTGCTCCGATTCCGCAGTCGCTTGCGTCGGTCTGTAGGATGAACTGTTTGCTGAAATCCGGGCATGCTAGGACTGGTGTCTTAGTCAGGCATAGCTTTAGGTCGTTTAACGCGGGTGGTCGCGTCTCATCCCAAACAAATTTTGGGCCCTTTTTCAGTAAGTCCTGTAGTACTTTTTCCCGTTATGTAAAGGTTGGTACAAATCTTCGATACCACGATGCTAGTCCCAGGAAACTATTTAACTTTTTCAGGGTAGTCGATGCTGCCAATTCTTTGACCGCCGCTACCATATGTCCTAGGTATTTGAGTTTTTTCCGAAAGAAATGGCCTTGTTCCGCGTTCATGCGTAGATTGGCCTTCCTTAGCCGTGCTAGGAGGTGTTTTAGTTTAAGTAAGTGTTCCTCCTTTGTCCGTCCGATCACGACGATGTCGTCGAAGGCGAACGGTTCCATATCCGGTCCGATTACTGCCTCCAAAGCTTTTTTAAAAGTTTCCGGAGCTCTCGTTAATCCGAATGGCATCACTTTCCACTGGAATAATCCCCGCCCGGGGCTGTGAACGCGGTATATTGTCTGCTTTGCTTCTCCATAGGGATTTGCGCTCCGGCCGGGGTATGCTCGCCGAGCCGGGTTCACAGAAATTTGTTAGGTTTCTGGCTGTGGTAGCTGAAAGAGATCCTTCGGCTCAAGAAGAAAGCAAGCGGGAGTACTATAGAAAATGGATTGTTTTATTGCTCTTAAGTGTACAGAGTTAGGTATAGGCTGGATCGTAGCTACTCGTCTTCCATCGGGGTCTTCCTTCAGAATTGGTTACTCGGCCGCACGTGGCTGTTTGCTGCGTGGGTGTCGTAGGTTACTCGAAGGTACTCTGGCCAGAATAGGGATGGGGAGGTTTGGACACGCTCAGAAGGAGAATTCAGAGGTTTGGACACACTCTGGAGAGGATTCAGAGGTTTGGACACACTATGGAGAGAGACTCAGAGGTTTGGACACACTCTGGAGAGGATTCAAAAGTTTGGACACGTTCTGGAGAGAGATTCAGAGGGTTGGACACGCTCCGGAGGAGAATTCAGAGTTTTGGACACACTTTGGAGAGAGACTCAGAGGTTTGGACACACTCTGGATAGGATTCAAAAGTTTGGACACGTTCTGGAGAGAGATTCAGAGGTTTGGACACAGTCTGGTAGGGTTTCAAAGTTTGGACACACTCTGGAAAGGATATGATAGGCGGATTAACTTAGGGATTGTTGGGTGGTGGGAGCACAAAGTTATTTTTTGCTGGATGTTGTTTGAAGACGTTTTCTAGATGGATGGCAAATGTAATTGCTTTCTCTTTATATCTGCGAGGCCACTCTCCTGTTTGTGTACGCAAAGATGATTCACTCTCGATTGGTGGACATACGCCTGATTTAGCTTTTCACAGTGGGAATCGATTGCTATTTAGGGACAGTTGCTCCATACATTATATTTCAGCTCGGTTTCTTTATCTTCTAGGGCTCTGCGTAATATGTGGTTGGCTATGTTTAGCCGCGTTTTCGAGGCAGGTGATCTGTGGGCTTGCTACTCTTGCTGAAGCCTTCTTTTATCGCGTAACAGCACTTCAATGTGCCTAGAAACACGACTGTCGTTGAAAAATTTATTAGCTGCTAATATTGGTGTAGAGTGTTTTGCGCCAGTGACATTGCGGATACTAATGCTTCAACAGAGCTATCAATGTCAGCCAATGGGCAGCCATCGATATGGGAGCTTATATACTATCTGTACTTAAGCCAATCTGTTTTGCTAGATGTTAGAAAGTGTGGGCGTTCCGAAAGGTGTTGAGGATGATCATAAAGTTGAAGTAGAATGGGCGAGTGATCAGATGATAGATCTGTTAAGTGTTCTACATGGATCTGATCTTGCAGCACTCTTCGTGTAACTGCAAAATCCATCAAGTCGTGTTGTTTCTTTGGATCTGTGGGCCAATATGTAGGCTTGACCGGAGAGAAAAAGTCTAGTTTGTTTCTTGGCGTTATTATAGCGTCTTCCTTTTAGGTTGGTAATTCGAAATCCCCAACGGGTGTGCTTGGCATTGCAGTCACCAGCTGCTATAAAATGGTCACCTAAAAGGTCGAAAAATTTTATAAATTCTGATTCTGATGGCAACGGATAATTATGCGATTCTTGATCAGAACGCCAGCACCTCCATGTGCCTTACCATCGGGATGATTTTTCGCATAGAAGTTCTAGCCATCAAGGTGAAAATATTTTTTATTTGTGAGGTGAGTCTCTGATATGAGCATGGCGTCGATGTCGTGTTAAGCGAGGAATCGCAAAAGCTCGCATTTGTGCTGTGAAATGCCATTTGCATTCCAGAAACATATATTTAGACAACCCATTAAAGCAGATTTTTGTTTGAGTAGAAGCTCCAGGAGGAGATTTTGATTGCGCATAAGCTCCTGCATCGTTTTTTGTATTGCTACCATTGTGTTTGTTATAGTTACCAGCATTGACTCGATTCCACCAGACAATAGGGACGGATTTGTAGGGGTATGCTGGGCAGTAATTTCTGGGATCTGATTTGATGCCTGATGCTGCATTATTCCTGCAGTGGTTGGTTGAAGTGTCGGCTTAGAGACTGAGGCATACGAGCCGTTGTTGTAACTTAACGCCTGAGCAAAAGAAACTCCAGGAGTCGTAGTTGATGGAATATATGGTAAGTTTTTTGGACGACTGGGTTTCGAGCTGCAGCTATTTGTGGGTTTAGGCGATTTTTCAATTCTTTATAGACAGGACAGCCTCTATAGTTAGCAGTATGGTTTCCCCCACAGTTGCTACATTTTTTGGCAGATGGGTCTTCCTTGTTTACGGAGCAGGCCTCAGTTAGATGGACATCCCCACAGGCAACGCAGACTGCCCGTAGAGTGCCTTAAGTTTTCGTGTGTCCATATTCCTGGCAATTTGTGCATTTCGTTCCTCAACGGTGATCGTACTGTGCAGTAGATATTGGAGCTTGTAGATTGTGTGAACTTCATTTTTTACTTACATGATTACTGTCAGGTGTCAGTTCAACAGCTGTCAACATTGGCTGGGGAATGACTTGTATTTTTGTTTCATTTATGTTACACATTTTTATGGTCGTGACATAGAATGTGTCTGAGCCAATTTTATCTGATATTTTTTTAACTAGCTCAGCACAATTTGCCTTCCGAACATAGATATGTGGCGGCCTGTACGCCTTGGCCGTTTGGGCTATATCCTGATCCTCATTTTGGACACTGAGGATCTCGAATCGGTTATTTGCCAGTTCCCTATGTGGCACAGTGTTTTCGGCTATCTTACTTATTTTGGGTGCATTATTTGTATTTATTTTTTAACGTCTCGGGTAGTGTAATTTATTGTAAAATCATAATAAAAACAAAAGTATTAAAAATTACGTACAATCTGGCGTGACGTTACACAATTTAGAAAAGTTATATAAATAGTGTAACCGAATCGGCCACGCGATTTTGATTGAAATGTGTTTCTTAGTTGAAGCTTTATTTACTCGCTAACTTTTATCCACTTCTAATCAACAACGCAGACACAAAAGGAGTAAATGATCTTTTTCTGGCGCTACGTTACATTAGAACATCACTCAAAAGAAAATCAAAATTGTACAGTTATTAGATATTTGCTAGGTCTCATTTATTTGTTGTACGGTTATTTGTTATTGAAGCAACAGTTTTGCGATAAGAGTTTATTTGAAGATGTAATCTAACAAATTTAAACAAAACAGCCCAAAGCTTGAAGTTGGATTTTTAAGCCAGATATCTCGCAATCGGTTTGAAGGAGACCTTTGATCTCTTAAAATTATTTAATTTAAATTATTTATCTTTGCTTTTACAAGTGAAAAAAAACTTTCGGATACAAATTAATGCGTAAAATATTTTTAAATTTTCACAAATTTATATACTGAATGAGTACGGGTATAAAAGTAGAGTCGCGTGCAGAAACGACTCGAACGTTCCTTCTCGTTAAAATTAAATGTCAGACAATTCAATTTGGGCCGGCGAAAGCGAAGGGCAGCAGCGAGGTTAACAGCGCTCTGTTAGCTCGCACTCTCTCCCATGCCCTTCGGTGGATTACGTTCCGAAGATAAGTACGACTTCTTTTGCCACAAATCGCCTCCATTCGCGGTTTGTGTTCCTACATTCCTCTATCCGAGTTCCGTGATATATCCTTATATACATATATCTTCATACAGTGGTATGCAGTGTCTGTGTTCTCTTCTATTTCGACACCGCCATTATCGGCGATTCCGGCCGTTCTCCGTTCCTTCACCTCCAACTACCAGTGATACGGTAGTTCTTCTATTGCTTGTGTCTGTCCAAACCTCGCGGACAAATTAAAAAAAAAATTTTTTATTAATAAAAGTGCATTCCGAGCATATGTATGTACGCACATTCCAGCCCATGAGAGCGGCTTGCGTACATACACACAAACCTACATCTATATATATCCAAGTGCATTCCATGAACGACCTACCCCAATAAAATATACATTGGCACACTCCGAGTGCAAGAACAATAAAAACATACATACATATATATACCCTGCAGTACGGGTCATCGATGCGTAAGCGACGACACATCGATGCCAACGACATGCAGCTCGATGACGTAAGCGATGAACTGCCATACGATGGACTGTTTACTTTAACCAAGGGATGTTCTAGGAATATAAATGATGACATAGAAAGCGAGAAACAACCGAAAGTAAGGCCTTAATAAGCGATGAATTTCCCTAAAAAAGAAAGGCCTTAATAAGCGACGAATTTCCATAAAAAGTAATGCATTAATAAGTGATGTATTTCACTAGAAACTGTCGCTATTTTGAGGAAAAGCATGGGTAAATTTTGTATACAAAATTTTCAAATTCTTTTTATTTATTTTATTGTTATAAAATAGATTTACGTTTTTGTTCTGTGTGTTCTTTTTTGCAACATAATCTCCTTTTTAAGTGTTGCTGATGTGTTCATGCTCGTCAGGCCACTGAAATAAGATGGGGTAATTAGTATATTACCATTCGAAATTTATAAAATCGGTTAAATTTGTTAACAATGCTCTCAGTAGATCATGGTAGATCCGGAAAAAACAAAACACCCGCCAAAATATGTATCTGCTCGACAGCCTTGCTTTTAGGGTGGTTTTTTCTGTTTTCGTTGTTGGAAATTGAAATTTCGTTTAAAACACTGATAATTTCTCAACGCACAATAGACGTTTTTTTTATTTAAATGGAACACTGCTGATAACCTGATAATAATTTTGCCCAAAATAACAAAACCTGCGTCTCACTTTTTACCGCACAACTCAACAACTTTGAATTCTGTTATGGCACACGTTGTAACAGAAGGTTAGGTTGGTTAGGTTGAGGCGGCTGTCGGGATCGCCAGGAACCCGACACACTTAGGCCGGTTTCGGCCCGTTGTGATACCGCATGGAACATTTATCCGTTATCCCATCCGGATGCCCTTATGAAGTTTGCGATCCTTCTGGGACCCATTGCAGACATATCTGAAATGTCATTTAAGAAAGGGGAGCCCAAGTATTGAAGGCTCCTTCTGCTGAGAGCCGGACAGGAGCAGAACAGGTGTTCCACTGTCTCCTCCTCGTCCTCATCTCTGCAGCTACGGCAGAAGTCGTTATAGGGGGCACCCAGTCTGTTTGCATGTGTGCCTATTAACCAATGTCCCGTAAGGGAGCGTATGACGGAGCTGCACCTTTTCCTGCTGAGTTTGCAGAGCTTGTCGGTGCGCTTCTTATTTATTTTAGGCCATGTTTGCCTAGTTATGCGACATAGTGGCACTGTTTTCCATCTGTCGTTTGTAAGTTTCTTGTAATGCTCTTTTATTTTGAGTCTACAGGTGGCTATTGGCATACGAATCTTCTCCTTATCGTGGAGAAGGGGGATTGTTGTACCAGCTCTTGCCAGCTCGTCTGCTATACTGTTGCCTTCAATGTCCTGGTGGCCCGGGACCCATATTAGGCTGATTGCAAACTGATAAGCCATCTCATGAAGAGATTTGCGACAGTTTGCCACGGTAGCCCAGCTTGATGTTATCGCATTGAGCGATTTGATCGCGGCTTGGCTATCACTTGGCTAGTGGCAGCTTCGTGAAGACAGCACAGGGCTTCCTTGATCGCTATGACTTCCGCTTGGAAGACACTGCAGTGATCTGGTAGCCTAAAGGATTGTCTTATGTTTAAGACCCCCCCTCCGACCTTACTGTCCAGTTTCGAACCATCTGTGAAAATTTGTACGGCTCCATCTGGGCCCGGAGGTCCCTCGAGCCATTTGTCTCTCTGCGGAATAATTATTTCAAAAGGAGTGTCTATGTACTCCTTTGGGATGCAGTAGTCCGTTTTTGTGGGGATGTTATTTCCGTTAAGGATAGATGCGTGACCGGTACGCTGTGACACCCATTGGTCGGAGTCTCTTAGACGAATTGCTGCCATTTCTGCCTGCTCCATACCCGCATTGTCAAGGCTCTGGAGGCATAAGATGGCGTTTAACGCATCGTTTAGTGTGGTGCGTAAAGACCCGCTGATGCATACGGCGGCAGTACGCTCTACCTTGCCCAGTTGGTTTTTGATGGTCCTTTTTGATAGGGCAGGCCACCACACGGTAACTCCGTAGAGTAGTAATTGCCTAACTATTGCTAGGTATATCCATTGTACTATGCTTTGGTTCATGCCCCATTTCACCCCAATGGCCTTTTTGCAGGTGTAGAGGGCTATCGTGGCCTTCTTCAATCTTTCTTTGATGTTCAGATTCCAGCTGAGCTTCTTGTCAATTACCAGCCCTAAATAGCTGGCATTGTCACTGTAGAAGAGCCTGCATCCGTTTAATATTGGGGGGTTGAGAGGCGGGACTTTGTATTTGGTTGTAAACAACACAAGTTCCGTTTTTGAGGGGTTAACTCCCAATCCACGCGATGTTGTCCATTCCGACAGTCGCGCGAGCTTTGCGGTCATTAGATCGCAAAGTGTCTGAGGGAATTTTCCCGAAAAGATGATGGCAACATCGTCCGCGTATGCCACCACTTTGCAGCCCCCCCTTCCAGGTTACATAGAATCTTGTTGACTGCTATGTTCCATAGAAGGGGAGACAGGACACCACCTTGCGGGGTGCCTCTGTTGACATACCTTGACTGAGTGGAAGATCCCATCGATGATGTCACCGTCCTGCATGTGAGCAATTGATCAATGAGCATCACCAAGTGATGGTCCACCCCTAGGTCAGTCAGGGCCCCCGTGATGGCGCCCGGATTGACATTGTCAAAGGTTCCCTTGATGTCGAGGAACGCCACTAAGGAGTATTCTTTGACGCTTATGGATTTCTCCACCGCTGAGATTACTTCATGGAGTGCCGTTTCCGTGGATTTTCCTTTCCGATAGGCATGTTGTGCGCCTGACAGCCACTGAGGATTTATGGTTGCTCTCAGCTGTAGCCCGACTAGTCTCTCAAAGGTTTTGAGAATAAAGGACGATAGACTTATTGGTCTGAAGTCTTTTGGAGTTGTATGTGAGGCTTTCCCTGCTTTTGGAATGAAGACTATTCTAGCCTTGACCCAATGCTGGGGAATTTTTCCCACTACCAATATCTTCTTGAAGATACATTGCAACCAGTTTATGGCCATGTTCCCGGCTTTCTGTAATTGCGCCGGAATGACCTGGTCGGGACCAGGCGATTTGAAGGACTTAAAGCAGTTTACCGCCCAGCTAATTTTCCGTCTTGAGAGGATGTGCGCCATCGAGGCTACCGAGCCTTCACTTGGACTCGATGGTTGAGCACCCAGGAAAATGGGTCTCGAGTAGGATATGTAGGGAGGCCTCACTCGACTTAGTCCACGTACCAGCCACTCTCTTGAGGTATCCCACAGAGGGGGTTGTTTTTGAGAGGATTTTACGTAGCCCTGCGGCTTCCGACGTGTCCTCAAAGTCGGGACAAAATTTTTGCCAAGAGGCTCTTTTTGCTTTCCTAGTTTCTTTCTTGTATAGGGCTAGACTGCTTTTGTAGTTTGCCCATTGTTCATCTTCGCTGCCGCTTTTGGCTCTATTGAAGCGGGACCTGCAGTCCTTACGTAGGATATCTATTTCTTTTGACCTCCAAGGGGTGAAGTCAATAACCTCTTGTCGGTTTTTTATGATAAATGTAGGGTCGTTACCTCGATTGCAGATAACAAGATTAGAGTTTAGAATGAAGCTAAAAAGTGACTCAGCCCTTACATTTGTGTCCGAGCTCCCCCATTGGGTGCGGTGAGCGTTGGCATCGCAGCCTATTAATAGGCCTGTGTCCGACCTTCCGCTGTCGCAGGTTATCTTGCGAACGAGGTCACTGGGAGGATCGCTCTCCTCGTGAGACATGTAGGACGACACCAGTCCCCTGTAGCTCTAGGCTAGCCGCCGTGTTGTCGCCATTGCTAAAATTATGGAGTAGAAAGATATTTAGGTGCTTTCTTGCCAGAATACAGGTACGAGTTCTACCTTCAGTTTGAGCTACAATAAGTTTGTAGTCCTTCGTCGCCAATCCACAGACCTTGCCTCCCACCAGCTAAGTCTCTTGGATAAGCGCTATCTCCGCTCCGCTCACGTCCAAGCGGAGTATGAGAGCAGCAGATGCTGCTTTACAATGGTGGAGATTGATCTGTAGAAGTCTTAGAGACATCCCCAAGACCAACCTCCACCACTGTTGTGTCCGCATCTGAGTCGTCACTTACTTCGCCATGACACATAGCCTCGAAGTCTCTCATGAGAGTCGAGTAGCCGTCCTGTTCCGGCTCCAGCTCGTCGTCGGGTGCATCGATCTCCGAGGCAACATCCTGCTCGACTGGGTTGTCGACAGAACGCTGCATCCGACTTGTACAACTTGATGGTGACTGAGCTGAAGCCGAAATTCAGCTCTCCTTTGGCTGCCTCTATCGGGGCCAGCGACTCCTTATTGAGGACGACCACCGCCTGGTTTTTGGGGCCTTGTGTCGCCTCAACTTTGACCACCTTCCAGTCCTCTGTTGGAAGGTGGGGGTTGCATCGCTGCAACATCTTCAGGATGCGGTTCGGCTCCTTCATGGAAGCGGGCACCCAAATGCAGGCCCTGGGTCTACTGGGCACTTCGCTCCAGTCTACAGCGACTAGCTTCGCCCCGAGGTAGACCTCTCCGACTTGCGCTACCGCTTCTTTGTAGAGCTGTACGGAGCGCTCGTCTTCGCAGGCTACTATCTTGGTGTTTCCCTGGAACCATCCCATGTCCTTACAGACTGGGGGTGGCCCAGGTTCCTTCTCCAGCAGCTCGAAGCAGCGGTCGGCCAATGCCGCTTCCACCCACTTCCACTGGTTTCTTGGTATCCGTCCATCGGCGCTGCCTTTGTCCAGGACACCAATAAGTGTCCTTTCTCTGGCGATTTGCGCGAAGGATAGATTGGCCTGGACCCTTGAGCGCTTCGCAGTGGGTCCTGACGTCTCCTGGGAGCGTTGCCTCTTGGCTTGAACGGCCTCCCTTGGCGACTTCATGCCGAAGTCCGGAAGCACCGCCGTGGCCCACTCCACCTTCTTCAGCCTGTCGGCTGACGGGCTGGTCTTCGTACTCGTTTTCTGACGACGGAGTATATACGGCGTATGTGTATTTGGTTTTTTCACTGGTTGACGGCAGATCGTCACCCTCAACATTACGAGAAGGTCGGGCAGCCGCAGTATTGCTTAGCTGCCTCTCCAAGGTGTCCGTTTTGGGTTTCGACGTGCCGCCCACCCCCGTCTCGGGATGGGACCCCACCAGGTTCACGCCAGTGCCTTCCACCATACAGGTCTTCCCTGCTTTTTAGCAGATCAGGCCAGGCCATTGGGCCGTCGTTGCCTTCTCCTGCTTGGGATTTCTCCCAGTCGGCATTTGGGGAGTTTCTTCCTCTTTTGTATTGTTTTTGTTTGTCGTTGTATTTGTGTATTTATCCTGTAGTTCCACGAGCTACAGAGAAGGGGAACGGTCCACCCCACCAATGGCTCTACGTTACCCGGGTAAGGCATCATTAGAACAGGGGACTGCCAAGTCCCTGAGCTCTCCGTTCGCGACTGGGCTAGTTTTTATACCGGGCCCCCAGCCAGGCTGACTCTTGGCACGGGTCGAATGACACCTTAGTCCGGCTCGGTGTGAGGTGAGTGTTGGGGTTGGGATGTGCGTAGGTATATGTAGGGATGGGAGTGTGTGAGCTACTTGATGAGAAGCGGCACCACAATCGCATCGTCAGTGTTGCTGCTTCGCGAACACCCGCTAGCTGTCCGGGACTGCTTATTTCGGTACTCTCATTCAGAGTCAACTTAGTTGCGTCTCTTTGGGATGCCCGCTTGTTCACAGTTGACCTACCCACAGGGTAGGCAGTTCGCTATCCGCAACCCGCGACCCGTCCTGTGGCCTCAGCTAGGCCCCCTCTGAGCAACCTCATGCCCAATAGGATCATCGGAGTTGTAACAGAAAGAAAAAAAATGCGAAAAAAAAGTTTGGTTTGACCAACGCGACGATTGCGACGTCGACTTCATATTCTGCTCGGCTGCCGCAGTGGCAGAGAAAAACGCCTGAATGACGCATAGTTGACATTTGTCATCGATCATTTCTGGTACTGCAGAGTATATCTACAATTGTTTTCCTACATACATGTGAAAGGTTGTGTATATATGTATGTTTATTAACTAAATTGAGTATTGAATATTGAGATACAGCTTTGATAATGTTTCTTTTATAAGCGACTGACAACTGATAGAATACGACTGACTAATGCGACGACTGACTAATGCGACGACTGCCAACGGACTAGCGAGAGACCTCTGAGCGGCGTCGGCTGACGCTTCTTGACTCTCGCTCTCGCGATCTCCTCTTTGCTCTCTCTGCTCTCTCGGGGAGGTCCGCGCTTGTGTGCGTGGCCTAACCTTCTTACATTCGGCCATCCTGATATTCGTCATCCGTCCCGGATGACAACAGCTCCTCGTTTTTCTAGACAAACTTCCACAACTTGAGATTGTCGCAGCTAGTCGCTGTCACGTTTGGTCCTTCGATGTCCGCGGCTGCGTTCTTCACGTCGTAACGGCCGTTACGTTTAACGTTGACGATCTCATACGGACCAAGGTATGAACTCGCCAGCTTTCGACCTGAAACAAATTGAGTTCGCTTAACAGCGACGAGATCACCTAATCTGTAGCCATGCTCGACACGTCGTTTCTTGTCGAAGTTGGCCTTGTATGTCTTCTGCGCTTGCTGTATATTCTGCCTGGCTTCATTTCGCAACGTAAGACGGTCGTCGTTAAACTTCTGTACCAGCTCCTGATTCAGTAATTCGATCAGTCGGTCTTCTGCTTTGGTGTTCATCTTTGTGCCGAACATGATTTCGAATGGTGACACTTTCGTCGACATATGAATGTGGGAGTTAATCGCTTTTTGCACAGACGCTACATACTTGAACCATTTTGACGGTTCTTCTGATGACAGCTTTGCTATGATCGAAAGGATTGAGCGGTTAACCCTTTCGACTTGACCATTGCCTCTGGCAACACCAGTTGTTGACCAGACATGCTCTACTATATTAGCGCTGAGGAACTCAGCAAACGCGTTGGCCGTAAATGCAGCGCCTCTGTCGCTTATAAGGCGCCTCGGAAATCCGAATACGTTGGACCACTCCCTCAGCTTCGTGATGACCTCTTCGCAGCCAGTAGACTTTGTTGGAAACAACCAAACGAACTTCGAAAATCCATCCACTACTGCCAGAATAAACTTATACTGTTTAGACGTCGCATCCATCGGACCCAAGTGATCGATATGCACCGTATGGAGAGGTACATCGCCCTTGTCGATGCAATGCAAGAGCCCTTCTTGCTTACCGGTCTTCTTGCTGTGAATAATGCAACTTATACAGTTAGATATTTAGTTATTTACCTTCCCCTCTAAGTGGGGGATGTAAAACTGCTGCTGAATTTTGTGCATCGTCTTTGTTGTTGCGAAGTGACCAGTGTCGTGTGCAGTCTTGATCACCTCGCGCTCCATCTGTTTTGGGACTACCAGTTGCTCGTGCCCGACAACTTCTTTATAAAGTAGTCCACCTTTCAGCTTTTAGTTCTCATATGCACCGTCTTGTAGAACTCGAACAATTGCTTTAATCCCATCGTCGCTCTGCTGTGCCTTCTTCAAACGTGATGATATCTCTGACGTAACGACGCACAGTGGGGCCTTTGGCCATTTCAGCTTGCTAAATTAATAACTTCCGAACGAATCAAGATATCTTCATGAAATAAATTGCGCTTAAAAGAAAAAACTTTCAGAATTTGGTCTGCAAAAGAACATGGTACTCCAATATCTACAAGCTTTACAATAAATAGCCAAAGTTGAACTTTGTTACCAGTGCATATTTTCCTATGCAAAATGATAAATTCCAAGTTTTTCGGATCGATAAAGAATTTTTAATGGCCTATTTTACTATAAAAAGTTATTTAACATTTAATTTTTAACTTAAACAGAATTAAAAAAACAAGAGAAAACAAATTTTTTTAATTGGTTTTATTTTTCTTTTACTATAAAACATGCATCTATTTCCGATGGATCGTTAGGAATATCCAATAATCTTAACATTTCTGAAGAATAAATACTTTCTAATTCTTTTTTGGATTTCACATGTCTAATAGATGAAATAAATGGATCTGAAGAGGCTGCCAACATGTTGAAAAGATCCTGGTTTTGCCTTGTTCGTGATATTTCACAAGTATTCATGTACCTGAATTTCTTGTAATCCTTGTTTCTCGTTTCCTGGGCCTCCTCTGACATCTCTCCAATTGAAAGGCTCTAATGTTCTATTAAAATTTGACCGTGTGCCAAAATTTTATGAAGCGTTTGTTTATATCCTGGCAGAACGTCGACATTATGCTGCTTCAAGGAATGTCGCAATATTGAATATTTGTCCTTAGACATTCCCAAATCCATAAACAATGCCAAAGCTTCTTCAACGGTGTACGGCCTTGGTTGTGAATTGGGCGGAGTGACGATGCTCTTGTATATCCTTTCAAGTCTAATGGGGCTTGCCTTCGAAACAGCGCCTCCGATAAGTGATCCGTAGCTATATGACATGTTGCATCTGAAAGTTTTCTCTTTCTTGTATAAGCTGAACACTCTTCCAGGGTTTTAATTGGTCTTCCTGAGCATCGTCCTGTGGACGTGGAGGGTATGCAAAGATCCCGTATACAAAATATTTCGGAAAATCAAAAATGTAGTTTTTTTAATTCAAGTCAAAGTTGAAAAACAAAGAAAAATGTAGATGGTTTGGAAAGTACGTTTTTCTCTAAAACTGTCTGTGCAACAAAGCAGTTTTTCATTGAATATTGATAAAAATAAATACACCTAGTAAATAATACCAAAAAAAAACATGATACCTCACACAGTTCAATTTTTATTCTACCTGAAAGATGCAATATGTCAATAAAAGTTGAATAAACTTGCACGCGGAAATAATTTTCAACTTTGATTGCTCATGTCTCCTAAACTAAAAGTCCGATTCTTTTTAAACTTTATTTTTGAAAGCTTTGGAAAATACTCTATCGAATTCGTGTATTGGATTTATCCAAAGCGTTCAAAAAATGCATTGACTTTTGCCACCTCTTTGCGGCTGAGGCCCCACTGTGCGACGTAGACTTGAGGATAACGACTTAGAGAGTCCACATGCTTCATTTTGTCAGCCACTCGATGTTCCATTTCGAAGTCAAAGTCCTGCAAATGGAGCACCCATTGAGCCACTTCTCTTGGTATGTCCAGCTTACTCGTCGTCTGCTTAAATGCGATACAATCCGTGACCAGCTTAAACCTTATTCCCAGCAAATAATTTCTAAACTTTTTCAAGGCCAGATATGCAGATTTCACCTCGAGTATGTAACTATGTGGCTTAGATTCAGCTTGCGTCGTCTTCTTGTTCCAGAAATAGACCGGGTGAAGCTTGCCTTCGAACATCTGCAATAAAACTGCTCCGTAGCTATCTTTGGACGCGTCAGTGTGAAGCTCGGTTCGTGCATCTCTTATGTAAATTCTCAAAACAGGCTCCGTTACAAGAAAGGATTTCAACTGCTTAATCGCCTGTTCTTCCTCTGCTCCGATCTTAAAATCGACGTCTATTTTTAAGAGATTTGTAAGCGGACGTGCTACCTGCGGTACACCTGTGGTACAAACTTGCGAAAAAAATCCTGTAAGCCCCAGGAATGCTTGGACGGCCTTGACGTTTTTCGGCGTAGCAAAGCGATTTACAGCCGAACATTTCTCTTCTCCTGGCCAGATTTGACCATTTTCGATACTGTGTCCCAAGAACTTAATACGCCGCTGCAGGAAACTACATTTTTTCCAGTTAATCTTCATTCCATATGCAGCTGCTTTCTCTAAAACTTTCTTTGTTTTGGTCATGCATTCTCTGACGTCGTTGCCATAGATAATTATGTCATCCATGTACAGCTGCATTACGTCTTCATTGATGAGCGGCTGGAAAATGTGATTTACAAACCGTATGAAAGCTGCTGGAGAGTTTGTAAATCCGAACGGCGCCTTGTTGAATTCAAAAAGTCCTTCACGAGTAACAAACGCAGTGTAAGCTTTGCTTTTTTCTTCTACGGGCACATGGAAAAACCCATTTTCCAAATCCATAATACTGAAAAACTTTGCTGCTTTGAGTTTTTCCAGAACGTCGTCCATCATCGGCACGGGAAAGCGATCCTTTAACACCATGCTATTCAGCTTCCGATAGTCAACGCAGGCTCTCAACGTGTGATCTTTTTTCTTGACTATTACGACTCTGCTCGCTACGTGAGACGTTGATTTACGCACAATACCCTGATCGAGCCACTCATCAATCTGTTCCTTTACAGCTGCCGCTTCATCTCCAGACAAACGGCTTGGCGACTGGCAAAACGGTTTTACGGCTCCATCTGGAACGATCTTCAGCTCTATTGGACATATTATGGGCACTTCGGCTGACTTATAACTGCTTTCCACTAGCTTCTCAATGCTCTTTTGATATTGGGGTGGAGCAACAAAATTACCTGGGGCTTCGATGACATTGTACACCACGTTATAATCTTCTTCAGACTTTTTTGCTGTTCCAGGCTAAGAAAAGATACTCCATTTAAATCGGCCATAAGTGTAAACTTCTTAATGAAATCGTAGCCCAAAATTCCATCACATTCCATGGCATTTTTTGGAACCACCAGAAACTTGTGCTCGGTTCGCAACTGATCCACTTCTATGTCGGCGTTAAAAAATCCAATTGGCTTTGTATTTTTGTTTCCCAGGCCACGCAAAGTTGTTGCACTTTCCAGCATCTGCACACCGTTCAAATTTTTAAATACTCCTTCTCTGACCAAGGTCACGTCCGACCCAGTGTCAACCAAGCACTCAACTTCGCTTTCGTTTACGAGTATTGTCTTAAAGCGACTGCGATCAAGAATTATATTCACCCCTTTATCATTCTTCAGACAATTACGAGAAATATGTCCGTGATCTTGGACCTTGTTGGACCTCGTTGCAACGGAAGCATTTGGTATCAGCTGTACACGACATTCGCTTGTGATCCGGAGAACCGCAATTGAAACAGTATTCTTTTCTGCCTTCAGGTACCGTCGCTTTACTTTTGTATACCACTGTGCTCTTGTCATCGCTGTGTTTTCCTTAAACTAGCTCGTATATGCATACTCTTCCTTTAGCGCTTTATACGACCGGCACCGATGCATCGCGATTTTAAACTCGTTTTTTATTTGCAACCCGTCAAAGATATAGCGCAATACTGCTTCCTCTTCAACACTGCCGACGCTTGCCAACTTTTTCATATTCAGCATATACTCATGGAATGTCTCCGACTTCAGCATTTTCCGATTTCGCAACATTTGGTGAATATCCGCACTATTAGTACTCGTTTCGAATTCGCTTATTAATCTGTCTTTCAAATCCTCGAAATTGGACACGCACTCGGATTCCAAAAATAACTTAGCTGCGCCACACATCTTGCCTCGGGCCTGAACATATTTTTGTTTATCCGACAGTTCGTAAGCCTCCGCATTATTCTCGAAAATATGGAACCACTGTTGCACAGGGATAGAGTATCCATCAAAGTCGCTCAGAATTTTCTCGAAATTACTCGCCGATATTTTCACTTGATTATCCCTGCGTTCGTCTACCTCTATTTTCAGAGTTAACAGTTGCATTATTTGTTCCATCCTGACGTCGATGTTTGCCACGCTTCCCTCAGCCATTGCTACCTTGTTTTCTTCTGGGATCCACCCGGTTTCGCGATCTTGCTCCGTCTCGGAAAAATTTTCTTCCAGCAGTAGATTCTCCTTCTCAGTAATTGCTTCCACTTCGTTGATTTTTTTCGACGGCGTACGTCTGGTTCTCGTCATCTTCCTTTTTATTTTTCGTTTGTGTGTGTATTGCGAGTGACACGACCGAGTTGTTCTTTTCTCTCCTCTTGCGTACCGACACAACGAGTACCAACGAGAACGACGTCGACCGAACTGTTCTCTTTCTCGTTCTTCCTTTAAGTATGCCTACGATCGTATGTATATTACGCGCCGACACAAAACAACCCCCGACAACAACACCGTTGACCGAACTGTTTTTCGCTTCTTTTCTGTTCTTTCGTATGTGTGTATGCACGCCGCAACACAAGACAACAACTGACAACAACAACGCTGACCGAACTGTTTCTCGCTCCTTCTCTGTTCTTTCGTATGTGTGTATGCACGCCGCAGCACAAGACAACAACAACTGAATTTCGCAACGGTCTTTGCTTTTTTGGGAAAATTACTGTAATTTCACCACTGTTCAACTGTTCAACTGATCCACTTTAGGCAACTGAGTTTATTTCACTTTTCATCTCAAACCGCGCATTCAAAACAGGACGAGCCCCCAAATGTGAAAGGTTGTGTATATATGTATGTTTATTAACTAAATTGAGTATTGAATATTAAGATACAGCTTTGATAATGTTTATTTTATAAGCGACTGACAACTGATAGATTACGACTGACTAATGCGACGACTGACTAATGCGACGACTGCCAACGGACTAGCGAGAGACCTCTGAGCGGCGTCGGCTGACGCTTCTTGACTCTCGCTCTCGCGATCTCCTCTTTGCTCTCTCTGCTCTCTCGGGGAGGTCCGCGCTTGTGTGCGTGGCCTAACCTTCTTACATACATTGTGACGCCCAGCGCCATACACAGACAGCGCCGGCGCCACAAACTTATATTAAAATGTGGTATGTAATACTTCTACTACATACCAAATACTACATATGTATGTAGAATGCATGTATTACTAACAGATGAGAGACCAACATTCCAATCCGCGCGCCAACAACGCACCATCTCTTCTCCTCGGAGTGCATTTTCCGCATTCACGGAAAGGAAGGATCTAGGCAAGGAAATCATGGAGAGGCTGGACCAGCTCGGAACGACCCAGACAAGAGGCAGGAGCCCAAAACAATCACCGAGAATGATAACACAAACCAAGATAGCTATGGACGAACCGCAGGGTGAACCGAAAACAGCAAAAAAGAAAACACTGTTTCCGAAGCAGATACGGAAAGGATGCCGGAAAGGAAAGGATACCAGAGGCGGTGGCCATAATCGATAAAATACGAAAGTGGGACCTCACATTCTCAGGGAATGGAGAGCTGCTGGAATTCCTAAGCCGAATGGAGGAATTAGCAGAGACGTATGGTATCGAAGTGGACCACATAATATTCGCAATGCCAGTAATATTGGAGAAGAGTGCGTTGGACTGGTGGCACACGAAACCCACTCCCATAACGACATGGGAGGACGTGAAAAGCTAGTTAAAGGAGAACTTCATGTCGCCACAATACCATGAAGAACTGACAATCGGAAACAGAGACCATACGCGAATTTATTCAAGACTTGCGAAAGTTTATGAGATTCGGGACGTACACCGAGACCGAGAAACTAGACATGGCGTACCGGAATTGTAGGCTACCGATTAAACTCTACGGGAAGAGAAGGGAATTCCAGACTCTATCAGAATTCATAATAACAGCGGAAGAGTTTGAGAAACTGGAGAGAGAGCAGAGACCACAATGAGGACTACCAACAGTCGTAGCACACCAAAGGAACACTAACAACAAAGCAAAAAAAGAACGAGAAGGAACGTAAGTCGCTTCTAGTCGCGACTCTCCTTTTATACCCGTACTCATCAGTATATAAATTTGTGAGCTTATGATTGAAATTTAAATAGAAATTTTAAAATTTTACATTTTACATATTTTTGCTACATTTGTTAACTACATCTACATCTATTATGTAGATTATACATGTAGAAAATATAATCTACATCTACCATTTAGATTCTACATCTCCTCCACTAGGGGTTGCTCGCGCATTGCACAGGGCAGATGTGTGTGCGAGCGAGAAAGATAATGAGTAGCGTAGGAGGTGGGGAAATATTAATTTCTTCATTCTGGCCATAATTATGATCCGATCTTATTCAGATTCGGCGATCTAAAAGATATGGTCATTCTCTACGATACTGCGTTTTTAGTTTTATCGTATGTTTAAAATTGTGGATGCCAAAGATTTTCGTCTTTTGTGAAGGCGGAAGGGGGCGGGGCAAAATTTTGAAATATACTTGTAACAGTGTGATATCACATGAGTATGGAAAAAAAATTCTTTGCTCTAGCTTTTATAGTCTCTGAGAACGAGGCGCTCATGTGGACGGACAGACGGACGGACAGACAGACATGGCTCTATCGACTCGGCTATTGATACTGATCAAGAATATATATACGGGGTCGGAAAATTTTCCTTCTCTGCGTTACACACATCCACTTTTACCACAAATACAGTATACCCCTTAACTCTTTTTGAGTACGGGTATAACAAGACACTTTACGACGACACTAACGAAAGCACTTGGCAAACGTCACGCTCAAACGTCACCATGTCGGCTACAATGTGGTTTGATCGGGTCGTGGACGGACCCAGCTCTCGATCTAACCACCCGGACCTTGCAATGTAGGTAACTAACCAGCTGTGCCACACCCGGCTCTAGGATATGCTGCCAGCCGACATACTAACCGGCTCTGACGCACCTGGCTCTAGAATCACATCAGCGCGAGGTACAACCCGGCTCTGAATGGTAGCACCTGGCTCTACCACGGACCGACAGGAGCTGCAGAAAAATGCTGACAGGGAGACAAGGTAGACGCCAGCTGATCAGCAAAACGCGTTAGAGACAAGGAAGAGGCACAACAGCTGACTTTTGGCAATAAAAGCAGCGTCGACAGAGCAAACACGGCAGTCCATCTGGACTCGCCGAGGGTCAAGATCAGCCTTCCTGATAACCCTATTTTTACTGCTGTGGTAGAGCGTACGATTCCTCTGCGATTCAATCAGCATTGCAATAAATATTCCTCCCCGGAGCGCATTATCCTCCGCACCGTTTCTTCTCCTCGGAGCGCATTATCCTCCGCGACACTTCTGATCCTCGGAGCGCATTATCCTCCGCAACACTTCTAATCCTCGGAGCGCATTATCGTCCGCATCACACTTCTTCTCCTCGGAGCGCATTATCCTGCGCATCACACTTCTTCTCCTCGGAGCGCATTATTCTCCGCACCGTTTCTTCTCCTCGGAGCGCATTATCCTCCGCAACACTTCTGATCCTCGGAGCGCATTATCCTCCGCAACATTTATAATCCTCGGAGCGCGTTATTGTCCGCATCACACTTATTCTCCTCGGAGCGCATTATCCTCCGCATCACACTTCTTCTCCTCGGAGCGCATTATTCTCCGCACTGTTTCTTCTTCTCGGAGCGCATTATCATCCGCACCATCTCTTCTCCTCGGAGCGCATTTTCCTCCGCAACCCCGTATCTCTCCCGGAGCGCATATTTCCCCGCACCCACGTATCTGTCCTGGGGCGCATTATCCTCCACGACCGATATTCTTCCGGGGGTAACCTTATCCCCTGAAAGACCTGCACACAGCGAGTAGCCACGTGCGGCCCTGAAGACCTCGAGGACGAGCCAGCGACACACCCTAAACTCTGTAAACTTAAGATCAATAAAGAAAACAATCTACTTTTGCCACCTTACTCGTGTCGCCTTATTCTTGAACCAGGAGACCTTTTCTTTCAGCTACCACATCCAGAGATCAAACAAATTTCTGTAGACCCGGCGCGGCGAGCATACCCCGGCGGAAGTGCCGTCACAACATATTTATATTTATACATTTACTAGCAAACCCGGCAAACTCCGTTTCGCCACCAGATTGCTTCGTTTTATGTAACATTTCGTTTGGTGATTAAAAAATGAAGAACAATTTTTTTTGTTTTATATTTTAAAACGAAAAATTGTATTTCATTTCAAAACAGTAATGAATTCATTTTGATTACAAAAATGAAATGTTATTAAGTCGAAGCGTTATGCGTGTTCGCAAATTATCCGTTTCATTGAAGTGCTCTTTGGTAAACCACATTTTTTGTTTTTTGGTCTGACGTTAACACAAACAAAGCAGATGGTTTCCCAACTCGTGAACACGCAACGTATAACTGCCCATGTGAAAAACAATGATTTTCTAAATTTATTCCGCAAACACTAAGCGATTTGCCTTGCGACTTGTTAATTGTCATTGCGAACGCAAGGCGAACTGGAAATTGCAATCGTTTGAAGTCAAACGGAAGATTAGTCGGAATCATTGGTATTCGAGGAATACATACATTTTCACCTGCGTACTTTCCGCTAATAATGGTTGCCTCAATCAAATTCGGCATAAGTCTTTTTACCGAAAGTCGAGTACCGTTGCAAAGTCGCGGTGGATTCAAATTACGCAATATCATAATAACTGTGCTAACTTTAAGTTGCAAGTTATGTGGTGGAAATCCTGGTAACTCCAGAGAGTTCAAAAACTCTGTTGGATAATTTACTACATCATCGGGATTTGTTATGGAATCAACGGATTTGTATGTCACCAAATCGCCAGCAATTTTTGATTGAATTGTGAAATTCAGTGCGTGTACATCATTATTCTTTGCGGCAAGAATTGCTCGTTGTCTTAACCAAGCATAATTCTGATAATTCTCACTAATGTTTGGGAAAACATTTTCAATAAGAGCTAATTGAGAGTCTACAAATCGGCAAAAGTCGTTTGTAAGAGTAATTAATCCAGATGTCGCATCAACTGGGACTTTTCCATTTCCAACAGCTAACAATTGTTTGGAAAATTGTGCAGCACTTTGATCATTTTGAAGTTGAACTCTCATATTAGTTGTTAGCGATAATGTTTTTACGTTATTCCATAAAGGTGATGCCTTCAGGCAAGCATTCAATTCATCTGCAGGCGTTCCACGGGGAATTACTGGCAACGTCTGCCTGAAATCGCCTGCCAATAATATCATCAAGCCGCCAAAGATGTTGTTATTTCGCCGAAGATCCTTCAGTGTGAAGTTAAGTGCTTCAAGTGATTTCTTATGTGCCATTGTGCACTCATCCCAAACAATGAGCTTGCATTGCATCAACAATTTTCCCATTGCACTGGATCGGGAAATATTGCATGTTGGAGTATCAATTGTGTTTAAATTGAGTGGCAACCTAAGCGCAGAATGTGCAGTACGACCGCCATCTAGAAGAGTCGCCGCAATTCCGGATGATGCTAACGCCAAAGCTATGTCACATCTTGATCGAATAGTGGCCAAAATCAATGAAATGACAAATGTTTTCCCTGTTCCTCCAGGTGCGTCCAGGAAGAATAGACCACCAGTATTATTGTCCACCGCTTGCATTAATGTTTCGTATACTTGCTATTGCTGTTCATTCAGCAAAGGCACATTATTTCGAACGAATTCCTGCAATGTATCAACATTGTATTGCAGCTCTCGATTTAATTCTTGGTTGAATGCATCGTGCATCGATCGATTTGGCGCAATCATTCCTACTTCAATCAGTAGCTTGTTTGCAATAGTCAAGCATTGATCCTCAATCAGAATCAATCCTTCATTATAGATTTCATCGGTTATTTGGATGTCAGGATTATTCGTTTGAATGCGCAAGCGATGCAAGATATCTTCACATATGTCGCCTTTGTATTTGTTCCATAACTGAATTGGTTGTGAAGGAAAACATGTGGTGATGATAATTGCGAACAGCGTTCGTATTTGGTACGCATTTGATGAAACAACTGAATCCGCAAGTGTTAAATCCCAATGAGAATCGTTCTCCAGCAAACCCAATAGTTGACATGCTTCTCTATATGTTTGGCATTGGTGGCCATTCACAGTTTTCAAATGCGCGAATGATTTTGGTCCACGTACATTTACCAACAGCAGTCGCAAATAAAAACATTCATCATTTCTAGGATGAACAGTATACATGCGACCTAGTGCATCAGTGGAAAACACCTGTGGCCAATCTGGAACTGCGTCGCTGCGAATGGATCTGCTTCACATATTGCAAAGAAGCTAGTCAATGTTGTCGATGGTGGTCTCTCAGCTCGTTGTGCCGCATTAGCCTCATTGAAGTAAACTCTTTGGCCATTTTCCAAATGCACTGCTAAATGTACAACTGTGGGATATCTTTCATGAATTTTAAATGACAATAATCGCCACAGTGCTTCATTAGTACTGATGTATCTGCCCATTTGGAAGTTGCTGATTTCGTCATTCGTATTTTCCGACGCAATACCAAACACAGCCATGTCGCTGCCTTTTGTGACGTACTTGCACAAATATTTGATTGATTTGGCCGAATGACAACTCTCAATGTTTGCATGTGTTTTGAAAATTCGTGATAGCAGCGGGCAATATGGGACAATGAATTCATTTCCGATCTCAATCTCTTGATTTTGAACTTTAACTTTTATAGTTCGACCATTATCTTCTTTTTAACGCCGACGATAAACTGGATATCCATCATTCCCTGTGACTGTTTCAGCAACTAACGGTCGCGGATCCAGTGACTGGATCAGGAATTTCAGCTGATATGATGTCATCCACTTCATTTGAATGTAATTTGTTCAGCAACCAATTAGGCGATAATGGATTTAATGCACCGCACGGTCCATGCACCATCTGTGTCGTCACAATGTCGTGTAGATGGGGATCAGTGACTGGATCAGGAATTTCAGCTGATATGATGTCATCCACTTCATTTGAATGTAATTTGTTCAGCAACCAAATTAGGATATGAGCATGCGGTAGTCCACGCTTCTGCCATTCCACCGAATACATATAACAACGTGTGTCACCAAAAACTCGATACTTAGTAAGCACATCCATCATAACCTTGAGTTTTTGCTGAAATACTCTGGCGATTATGTCATGGCGATCTTGCGGTTTTTGGCCCGGTTCCAACTCACGTTCAATTTCCGTCCACTTCGGATTGCATGTGAACGTAATAAATAAATCCGGAGTTCCATAATTTCGCACGTACGTCATAGCGTCTTGAGCGTATTCGTGCATGTGGCGTGGGCTTCCGATATAAGATGATGGGAGAATCGTCAGACGTCCAATATTCTGAACATCACCATCTGAATGAATGGCATCACGCAAGTGTATATAGTCCTCAGATCGTAGCTTTGCCTGATTGAATCGGATAAACGCTAAACGTTCTGTCTCGACTTTAACATACATGTCGACAGCGAATTGCTGGAATAGCCGACGGCACTTTAGAATGACATTCTCCTCATGTGTACGAATCATCATACTATACGCATAGTAATTCATTGCGCTTAGATTTTTATTCGTTGATACGCCTGAAAATGCAAAATTAAATGAATTGTTAATGGAATGTATGAATATTGTACCTGTAATTGGATCGACCATCTTCAACGTGATGTCGTATCCGTCTTGCCCTTGCCAATAAATGATTGGATATTGTAACGCATCGTACAAACGATGTGTCTCGTTTACACGATGCATGATATTGCTTCTTCGCTGAACGACAATGTCTCGCGATTTAGTTTGATCGCCAACAATAATTGCAGCAACATCATTAACGGTGGGTGCATTGAATCTTCGCACATGTTCACCTGTTGGGGTACAATCCGCTTTTATGACAAATTTGTGCGTATCCATTCGTTCCAATGCTGTTTTGAACATATTAACCACAGCATTATTAGCGTGAAAAAATTCTTGCAACTGTTCAATAATTCGTCTCTTTAACTGTTGTGTTCCCTGTATATTTCACCGCACATTCAGCTGATCCACCATCGACGAAATGAAATATATTTGCAGAAATTGATGCGGTTCATCTGGTGTTGGCACCATTGAACCATGCAAATGATATATTTGTCCTTGTATCTGTAATTGCAAACAATCATTTGTTGAAGAATACGGTGTAACTTCTGATCGTGTGATGGTGTAGTGTGTGGTGTATATGTAGTTGTTACGTGTTGCAATTCATTTTGTTTGTGTTAGTGTTTGGTTATGTGTGTTGTATCTTTTACCTTGCAAGTCGGCATGAAGCCGCCTTCTCGAATGATATTAGCTCCAAAGGAAGTCATGCGAAAGCAGTTATTATATTCAAGGATGTGTTGAAGAAAATGGCTGGAATCGGGATCACTTCCATCGAACAATGGTTTCAGTGGCTGTGGTGGTGTAAGTAATGGATCCAGTTTGACTTTTACACTTGCGCAGCACAATCCAGCCGTTTCTCTTTTGAACTTTAACGCATTGCAATATCGACATATATTCGTCATTGGTCCAATATCTAAATTTTCATCATCACTGTAGTTCGCAGTGGGATCATATTGGAATGCCAAGCGATTGTATGATGACAATGATCTTCTTGTCCTCACGCGCTGTCCCAATCGGGAATTTTCTCTTATTATATTTTGTCTTTCTTCTCTTAAGTTCTGTGAATACACTTGTTGCTGGCTTGCATGTCTTGTGCGGCGTCCGATGTTCGCACGTCGTTCTGTAGGCATTTTGGACTGTGGACAGAGTGGTGAATTTAACCTCAAAAGCACGATCCACATAATTTACACAGTTCAACTTACCACCTTAAAGACAAAGGCCTGCTGTTGAAATTGAATACAAATTTTCACAATACACGTGATTGATTTGGTGGTTTCCAATTGAAATGTGAGGAAACGAATATCTTTTTTTTTAAATTTCGTTTTCACAGTGAGCACAATACCGGTTTGTCACATGAAATTAACTGAGCAGAGAACAATGAGTAGCTGTCAAACAATGTATCACGCACCGGCGCCTACTTAAAATATTGGTTTGTAGTACATGCTATGTATCAGAGATGGCGCTGTATTGTTGTATATAGTAGATAATACAAATACATTTTCCCGCTTTTCTGTTGAAATTTTTCGTGAATTTTCTTTGCTATAAACCTCACGGAGCCCAAGACCTTTCCAACGAATGCAAAACCGTGGAAATCGGTTCGTGCGTTCTGGAGTGATGGTGTCAGTAAGGAAACCCGACTTATTTTTATATAGATGTAGATGTAGATTTCCATAGTTGCTCTCAACTATATACGTACATCAAGCACATACAACAAAAAATACCACTTCCCGTATTTTAATACCGCATATCACCATTCCGCGCAAGTGCCATATTTAATCTAAAATCCGCGATGTTGTCCAATTCCTGCCGTCCAGCCACTTTTCTCGATCGCTACACCACCTCAAACATTCTCTAGTTGCCAAATAAATTACTCGCGACCAAGGCACGACGCACTCCAAGTAATTATTTGGCAATTTAAACCGCCAATTGGCAAATTGTATTTCGGTCTTTTGTTGTTATTTTTTTTCCGTGCATTAGAGGCGGCCCAATCCAAAAGCTATCGACATCATTACCTTGCGTCCATCCGAATAGGAAAATTAAATAAATTAATTAATTGATCAAGTAGATCAATAATTACATTAATACATCCAAGTCGGTTCTCTTCCCGTCTGCCATAACTCTCAAGGTGCCAGCTCGGATACAAGACGATCCAACCAGCTCTTTCGGTATCAGTCCCGTCAGCCCGAGACCCTCACATCACAATGGCTCAATCCGCCACCACTACTGCACGAGCAAAATTAGCCGCCGCCATTGGCCGGTTGTCTCATTTGGAAGCGCGCATCACTTCCGCTCCATCCGCATTCCTTCCGAGGTTCGTCGAGGACAAATCCTGAATATGTGGGCGAATGTCGAGGCGGAGTATAAAGCTTGCTCCGCAGTGATGGTTTACGAGGACCCAAGGGTCCAAGAAGACATCCGAAAAAAAATACGGCGATTGCTATGGGTTGTTTGAGCAGTGTCTCGCTGACCTCAATGCTCAGCTGGCCCAAACAGCAGTCCATCCGTCTGCACCGCAGACCTACCAGGGCGGCTTCGCAGGAGATTACGTCCGCTGGCCTACTTTTCGAGATTTATTTACTGCAATTTAACTAAATAATTCAAGGCTGTCTCCGGTAAAGAAGTTATACCATCTCACCGCGAAGACAAGTGGCGATCCGAAGACCATAGTCGAGAAGTCCCCGCTCACAAACGGTGGTTTCGAGTCGGCATGGTCGGCCCTCCGAAACCGTTACGAAAATAATCGGCTCATGGTGACCAACCAGATAAATATTTTGCTCTTTTTGCCTCGCGTCGAGTCCGATACCAGTCGAGCTTTGAAAGAGCTTCAAGGCACTATGCAAGGGGTCCTCACCGCCTCGTTTCTATTTGTGCCTCCAAGTTGCCGAAGTTGATCTGGTCTTTGTGGGAAGCGTTCGTCACGGACAAGAAGGAGACGCTATTGACGCTAGAGGCCATGGAGAGCGACCCGTCCACTTCCAAAGTCAGTCCGAACCCATCATCGTCCAAAGGTACCCTGAATCCGCAGCCCTCCGCAAGCAACTTCAATCCATTCCGGTCTCAAGGTAGTCCCGTGCCAAGGAAGCTTCAATCCTTCCAGACACAAGTGAGTCCGAAGAGAAGAACGTGTGATCTCTGTTCCAAAGAAAACCATCCCATCTGACTGTGTCCGCACTTCCTACAAATGACCGTGGATGCGCGGGCCAGCTGCATTAAAAAAAGGCAGCTGTGCTTGAACTGTTTCGCTAGTGGTCATCAGCTCCGGGAATGCCAAAGCGCCCACAGTTGCTTCACTTGTGGAGCCCGCCACCACTCGCTGCTGCATCGGGGTACTCTAGCTCCCAGCGAACTGACTTCCACAACAGCGGAGGATCCCGCTTCTTCCGTCGCTCTGCCCAACGTTCAGAACTATTTTGCTTCGGGAACAAGAGCGGTGCTCCTCGGTACGGCCATAATCAACATTTGCCCCCGGGGGACAAATTTCCGTTCCCGCGCTCTGATCGACTCGGGCTCCGAGGCAAGGCAATAAGGCCATTCTGCCTTATTCAGGCCCAGGTTTCAGGCCTTAATCAGACTGTAGCAGCTCAATCCAAGAAGCTCTGTGATATTTCCATTCGCTCCTTGATTACGCCGAGCGTACAATTAAACGCCACGGCCTACGTCCTGCCAGACATAGCAGGCAATCTCCCTTCATATCCGATCCCGCAGAGCGCGCTGCGAGACTTGCCGAACCTGCCTTTAGCAGACCCTACATTTTACGAGAGCTCACAAATAGACGTTCTGATCGGAGCCGACATCCTTCCGTCCATACTATTAAGCGGCTCACAGGCCGAAATCTGTGGTTCCCTCCTCGGACAGGAAACCATGTGTGCTTACCGGTCCAGTGCTGTTCTAGACCAGATTGCATCTTTCTCCACCCAAATTTCCCACGTCCGCGATGCTCCATTGGACAAACTTCTCACAAAGTTTTGGGAGGTGGAGATCTACCTATCAAGGTAGCAGGAGAGTCGGACTCCTATTGCGAAAGCAATTTTCTTCGAGCCACGTCAAGAACGTCAAGCGGGAAGTACGTGGTAACACTGCCGTTTCGTGACCCCGATCATTGTGGGTCAGGCCTGGGGCGTTCAAGGTCCATTACCCTAGCTCAGTTTCTCCGAAATAAGAATCGGCTAAAGAGATACGTTCCATTTCAAGAGGAGTATACCTCTGTGATCCATGAATATTTAGATTTCGACCATATGACAGAGGTTTCGTCCACTAACGAATACGCCGATTATTATCTCCCACACCATGCGGCTATCAAGCCTGAGAGCACTACCACGAAAGTCCGCGTGGTATTCAACGCGTCTAGCCCTTCTGCAAACGGCACGAGCTTGAATGATCGTCTTCATGCGGGTCCGGTCCTCCAATCCGATTTATCCCTCCAAATCCTGAAGTGGCGCTATTTCCGATTATCTTCAACGCCGACATTACAAAGATTTATCGCCAGATTTTGGTACATCCGACGCACACGCCCTTCCAGCGAATATTATTTCGAACCCAGGAGGGTGAGATACGGGATTATGAGCTGAAAACCGTGACCTTTGGAGTCAATTGCGCTCTGTTTTTAGCCATCCGGGTACTGCAACAGCTTGCCGACGATATCCAGTCGCGATTTCCAAAGGCAACTCACATTGTGCGGAATTTCATGTACGTTGACGACGTCCTAGCCGGGGCAGACTCCATCAAGGAGGCCCAGCTGGCTATCCACGAATTGCAGGCCGCCCTCAGCTCCGCAGGTTTCCCACTGCGCAAAGGGACGTCCAACCAAAAGCAGATTTTGGACGAGCTTCCGAGTGACCACCTCCTGCACACCGATTTTCTGGAAATCGATGCCGAGAGCACGGCAAAGACCCTCGGAGTTCGCTGGAAGGCGACGTCAGACGAGTTCTTCTTTGTTCCTCCCGTGTTCACGCTTGAGTTATACTACACCAAGCGAAAAATTCTTTCCCAAATTGCGAAGCTGTTTGACCCCGTGGGTTGGCTAGCCCCATTCATCGTCCGGTCCAAGATTTTCATGAAGGAAATCTGGTTGCAAGAGTTGGGATGGGACGAACATCTTCCAAGTTCGTTGTACCAACGCTGTCTAGACTTTCTGCAAAGTTACGCTTCACTCCTTTCCGAAATGGCGACGGCTATCCTGCCAAGCATGCCGACGGAAAATCATCAATGTTACTGCTGGACCTACTATTGTATTATTGTACTGGCCAGGCTGAGCAAGCCCGCTTGCCACTGGACTACCTTTGTGGCCAATCGAATCACAAAAATAGCTCAGACTACCGAAACCAAGGATCGGGCTCATGTTCGTTCCGAACATAACCCCGCTGACTTACCCAGTCGAGGCGTAGCTTTACCAGATCTGGTGGGTAGCCAACTCTGGTTGCATGGACCAGCTTGGTTGCAATCTCCACGTGATCAATGGCCAGCCCAAGCCGCCATCCATCTCGTCTCCAGCCCACCCGAAGATTTCCTGGAGCCATTCTCCCAGCTTGAGAAGGCTCTTCGAGTGCGGGCATATGTTCTACGGTTTATTCAGTGGTGCCGGAAGGTAACATCCGCACGCAGGGACCACCTCACTAGTGGGGAAATTAACGAAGCGGACCGAGCTCTTATTCTAGAGGCTCAGCGCCGGGACTTCCCTCAGGAATTTTACTGCCTGAGCGGTAAACTTCCCGTGCCAAGTTCGAGCTCAATTTTGAATCTGAACCCCTTTCTAGACCGACACGGGATCATGAGAGCCTGTGGCCGGGTCACCGCTTCACAAGATCTGAAGCCCGACGAGCGCCATCCAATCATCATGTCCTATAGTTGCCGCCTGTCTCGCCTGCTCGCTCACTTCCCGCACAGAATCACTCTCCACGGCGGCAGTCAACTGATGATGGTGAAGTCCTGCAAGGCCTGCATCATCCACAAGAAGAAGCTACAGACCCAACTGATGGGTGATCTCCCGACAGACCGAACTTCTTTCT
The DNA here is from genome assembly GCA_035043285.1 of Drosophila subsilvestris. Lineage (NCBI taxonomy): Eukaryota > Metazoa > Arthropoda > Insecta > Diptera > Drosophilidae > Drosophila > Drosophila subsilvestris. Next base: position 73,255 of record JAWNNB010000081.1, on the reverse strand, counting down.
CCAGACCGTTCACCCATACCGGTATTGACTATGCCGGTCCTTTCGACATAAGGAACTATACCGGGAGAGCGTGCCTGATCACCAGGCATAAAGCCATCAACGGGTTGCATGGCGTTTCATCCCGCCAGGAGCTCCACATATGGGCGGCCTGTGGGAAGCCGGTGTAAAGTTTTAAAACGCTCTTCTACAAAGCCACGTCCACCCGGAAACATACCTCTGAGGAGCTCTCGACGCTTCTCGCCCATACCGGTATTGACTATGCCGGTCCTTTCGACATAAGGAACTATACCGGGAGAGCGTGCCTGATCACCAGGCATAATTCCGACCTGACCACCGAGAAGTTTCTAGCAGCTTTCGCTCGCTTCGTCGCTTGACGAGGTTGTCCGCAGCGTATCCATTCCGACGGTAGAAAAACTTTCGTGGGAGCAGCAACTGTACTGTCTCATGACTTTCTAGAGGCGTTCTAGGATTCGGTGACTCAAATATAGCCATCAACGGGTTGCATGGCTCCGCCAGGAGCTCCACATATGGGCGGCCTGTGGGAAGCCGGCGTGGAAATTAAACATTAAACTGATATTTATTGCAATATTTATATATTTTCCACATCGATAGTCAAGCCGCTGTAAGCGGTTAAATCGCAGGAAACATTTCTGTCGATACCGAAGTACATTTTAGCGCCTTTTTATGGCTTTTGGTAAAGCTGAGTAAAAATTAATGTTTTGAGAGTTTTATTTAAATAACTGATCATATTGGTCATAGATTGCATGTGCTTATTTATATGCGTTAGTGGTAAATCGTTGTAGAACTACACATTTCTTTTAGTGTGCTATTGTTATTATTATTATTAACATACCCGAGACTTGAATGGGATAGATCTTTTGATATCCGTCCAGTCTTTTTTGAATCTTCTGTGTTAAAATAAATTTCCATTACCCTACGTTCATTTATTTGATTTTATGGGTAACATGTTAGTGTCGAGAACCACGATTTTCGCGATATGTCGCAAGGAAACTGAGCATGGAAAAAAGTTAAAGCGATTTGAATCCATGTTTTTACTCAACTAATTGATAACAAACAAACTCACCGAAAAAGATTTTTAGCGAATAAAAAAAATATTTAGTTAAATTGCCTATAAGTTTGCCAATAAGTGAAGTGTCACGCAAAAATCTTTAATACTCAAAAAAACACAACAAATTTTGTAATATTAACCTCGATTTATTTTTTTTCTGAAAATAAATAGTTTTTAAAAACATTCTAAAATATGTTGAACTACAAAAAAATGTTAAGTTAAAAAATATAAACTAAAAATGTATGTATATAAATACTCCGCTTACTTATATTCCAAAATACAAAATTATTCAAAAAAAATATTCTTATATTTTTTGACATATTAATTATTGCCTGCCAGATTGGCAGAATCGACCACTGTGCGACGGCCCAGGTGGTCTTGGACACGGGAACGAAAAGCCACGAGACTACCGCGCTCATCGATCCATGCACGCCGGTGAGCTGCATTGACGCTTCCTTGGCCGCCGACTTCAAGTTGCCCAGCACGCGCATCCGCGCCAGGACCGGCGATGTCCAATTGGACGTGGTGCTCAAAATGGAGCGCCGCTGACGCGTCCGCACACCGCTGCGAACCTTGAGCGAGGCGACTCGGGCCAGGTTCGACGACATTCGCCTTGCCAATGAGCTATTTCATCGGCCGGCCACCATCTCTCTAGTATTGAGAGCAGATGTCTACCAGAAGGTGATCCAACCCGGGTTCCTTGCGCGAGGAGACGGCCTTCCAGAGGCTAAAAGTACGGTTTTCGGATGGATTGTGTCTGGGGCCTGTACGCAGCCATAGGAGGTGATGTTGCAGTCCTGAAAGGGGTGGGCGGGGGGTAGGATGTTTAGGGAAGCAGCGAGGTTAACAGCGCTCTGTTAGCTCGCGCGCTCTCCCTTGACCTTCGCTCTCGCGCGATTCACTCGGCGCTCCCTCACGGGCGCTAACCCTAGGCCGAGCTGGAGAGAGCAGTCTCTCGACACCTACGAGCCAGACCATACAAGCAATTACTTACAAGCAAATACACGCCTACATTAATTTGACGCCTCCGACTACCTTTTTTCATTGGGAACCTCCTTCATCCACCCCACTACAAACAAGAACTAAAAAACCAATTCTACACATTATTGCCAATGCATTTATGTAAGTTAAAAACCCGTGTTCGGCTAATTGCAGGCTCATGGCAGCACAAAGAAAAGCAAAGCGATCGTTATACCAGAATATGTTAATTTAATGAACCAATTTAGCAGTCGTTTGCGAAGATAATCACAAAAACCACAGACGTATCGTCTGATCGTAAAAACGAGTCCGTTGCGCATTTGAGAAGCCTTCTCCACAAGGTTTATATTCTAATATGTTACCTCCGTTGGTCTTCGATGGCCAACAGTCTTGCTAATAGCATTTTTATTTAGTTTACCTAACAATTCAGATATTTGTTTTATTTTTAACAGCTGATTGCGCCCAATCACGGAGAGCTGTCGATAAGTTTTTTTTGTTTGGCGCGCAAGAAATAGGATGTTTTTTGCTTTAAAATTTTTAAATGACAGAACATTAAAAACCCATTGTTTTGATATGATAAAATTAGTAAAACTGCGAAATTGAATTGAATTTCGAATTTGGTTTGTAAAAATGTTAAGAAAAATGAAATCGCTCGGAATTCTGTGGCACGGCGGAAATTTGTAAGCGTAAATCCTCTGCTCGGATTTCCACTTCACTAGTGATTTCTGTGGCACCCCTGATAGGTACTTATTTACATATTTTTATATGAAAATAACAATTTATTTAATAAGCGTGTACAGCGTTCATTTAATATTTATCCCGAGATAGAAAACATCCTCTCGCTTGCAACCGAGCTGGAGGGAATGGCTATGCAGCTTTTGGGATTTCATGTTCACACTTAACTTGTTATAAAACACACTAAAAAATCACAAAAACAGACAATCGGTAACACTTTAGTTTTTTTGCTCGTGTTTTTTCGTGCCGATTTTTCTCTGAACGAACCCCGCCCATGGAAGAATTTAATTTTTCATCACGCCCATTGTGTCACGAAGTTACACGACGAAAACACGATCCATGCCCACCTCTAATACTGACTGAGTACGAGTATAAAAGAAGAGTCACGTCCACAGAAGCGACTCACACGTTCCTTCTCGTTACCATTGAAATTGATAGTGCAGAGTTTCCATGGTATATATTGAGCTTATCATTAATATCAAGTTTTTTTTCCGCAAAAAATAATGCTATATATGAGCACACAAAATTTACTTTTTCCATTTTGTCTTCAAACAAGTACAAAAAGACCCAGCTTCTTCAAATTTTTTCAGGAATCAGTTGATAAATGCCTGTTGGCAGAAAATTCAAATTCAAAAGGCAAATACCTGTTGAAATCTTGACTCACTGTGCTTATTTATAGTTTATTTCTTTACGCCTGTGTTAGTTTTCCGAACTATTTCATTCTCTTTATTGATTTCATCTCTTCTCTACTATATAAAAATAAGTCGGGTTTCCTTACTGACGCCATCACTCCAGAACGCACGAACCGATTTCCACGGTTTTGCATTCGTTGGAAAGGTCTTGGGCTCCGTGAGGTTTATAGCAAAGAAAATTCACGAAAAATTTCAACAGAAAAGCGGGAAAATGTATTTGTATTATCTACTATATACAACAATACAGCGCCATCTCTGATACATAGCATGTACTACAAACCAATATTTTAAGTAGGCGCCGGTGCGTGATACATTGTTTGACAGCTACTCATTGTTCTCTGCTCAGTTAATTTCATGTGACAAACCGGTATTGTGCTCACTGTGAAAACGAAATTTAAAAAAAAGTTATTCGTTTCCTCACATTTCAATTGGAAACCACCAAATCAATCACGTGTATTGTGAAAATTTGTATTCAATTTCAACAGCAGGCCTTTGTCTTTAAGGTGGTAAGTTGAACTGTGTAAATTATGTGGATCGTGCTTTTGAGGTAAAATTCACCACTCTGTCCACAGTCCAAAATGCCTACAGAACGACGTGCGAACATCGGACGCCGCACAAGACATGCAAGCCAGCAACAAGTGTATTCACAGAACTTAAGAGAAGAAAGACAAAATATAATAAGAGAAAATTCCCGATTGGGACAGCGCGTGAGGACAAGAAGATCATTGTCATCATACAATCGCTTGGCATTCCAATATGATCCCACTGCGAACTACAGTGATGATGAAAATTTAGATATTGGACCAATGACGAATATATGTCGATATTGCAATGCGTTAAAGTTCAAAAGAGAAACGGCTGGATTGTGCTGCGCAAGTGGAAAAGTCAAGCTGGATCCATTACTTACACCACCACAGCCACTGAAACCATTGTTCGATCCCGATTCCAGCCATTTTCTTCAACACATCCTTGAATATAATAACTGCTTTCGCATGACTTCCTTTGGAGCTAATATCATTCGAGAAGGCGGCTTCATGCCGACTTGCAAGGTAAAAGATACAACACACATAACCAATCACTAACACAAACAAAATGAATTGCAACACGTAACAACTACATATACACCACACACTACACCATCACACGATCAGAAGTTACACCGTATTCTTCAACAAATGATTGTTTGCAATTACAGATACAAGGACAAATATATCATTTGCATAGTTCAATGGTGCCAACACCAGATGAACCGCATCAATTTCTGCAAATATATTTCATTTCGTCGATGGTGGATCAGCTGAATGTGCGGTGCAATATACAGGGAACACAACAGTTAAAGAGACGAATTATTGAACAGTTGCAAGAATTTTTTCACGCTAATAATGCTGTGGTTAATATGTTCAAAACAGCATTGGAACGAATGGATACGCACAAATTTGTCATAAAAGCGGATTGTACCCCAACAGGTGAACATGTGCGAAGATTCAATGCACCCACCGTTAATGATGTTGCTGCAATTATTGTTGGCGATCAAACTAAATCGCGAGACATTGTCGTTCAGCGAAGAAGCAATATCATGCATCGTGTAAACGAGACACATCGTTTGTACGATGCGTTACAATATCCAATCATTTATTGGCAAGGGCAAGACGGATACGACATCACGTTGAAGATGGTCGATCCAATTACAGGTACAATATTCCATTATTGCTATTGCTATTATTGGTTCATTAACAATTCATTTAATTTTGCATTTTCAGGCGTATCAACGAATAAAAATCTAAGCGCAATGAATTACTATGCGTATCGTATGATGATTCGTACACATGAGGAGAATGTCATTCTAAAGTGCCGTCGGCTATTCCAGCAATTCGCTGTCGACATGTATGTTAAAGTCGAGACAGAACGTTTAGCGTTTATCCGATTCAATCAGGCAAAGCTACGATCTGAGGACTATATACACTTGCGTGATGTGAATCCACCGCGACTTTGCAACGGTACTCGACTTTCGGTAAAAAGACTTATGCCGAATTTGATTGAGGCAACCATTATTAACGGAAAGTACGCAGGTGAAAATGTATGTATTCCTCGAATACCAATGATTCCGACTAATCTTCCGTTTGACTTCAAACGATTGCAATTTCCAGTTCGCCTTGCGTTCGCAATGACAATTAACAAGTCGCAAGGCAAATCGCTTAGTGTTTGCGGAATAAATTTAGAAAATCATTGTTTTTCACATGGGCAGTTATACGTTGCGTGTTCACGAGTTGGGAAACCATCCGCTTTGTTTGTGTTAACGTCAGACCAAAAAACAAAAAATGTGGTTTACCAAAGAGCACTTCAATGAAACGGATAATTTGCGAACACGCATAACGCTTCGATTCAGTATTTACTTTGGATTCACTTTCATTTACTTAGAGAGAAGTTCAACTAAATAACACTTCATTTTTGTAATCGAAATGAATTCATTACTGTTGTGAAATGAAATAAAATTTTTCCTTTTCAAATATAAAACAAAAAAAATTGTTCTTCATCTTTTAATCACCAAACGAAATCTCTCTTTACTATATAAAAATAAGTCGGGTTTCCTTCCTGACGCTATAACTCCAGAACGCACGAACCGATTTCCACGGTTTTGCATTCGTTGGAAAGGTCTCGGGCTCCGTGAGGTTTATAGCAAAGAAAATTCACGAAAAATTTCAACAGAAAAGCGGGAAAATGTATTTGTATTATCTACTATATACTACAATACAGCGCCATCTCTGATACATAGCATGTACTACAAACCAATATTTTAAGTAGGCGCCGGTGCGTGATACATTGTTTGACAGCTACTCATTGTTCTCTGCTCAGTTAATTTCATGTGACAAACCGGTATTATGTGCACTGTGAAAACGAAATTTAAAAAAAAGTTATTCGTTTCCTCACATTTCAATTGGAAACCATCAAATCAATCACGTGTATTGTGAAAATTTGTATTCAATTTCAACAGCAGGCATTTGTCTTTAAGGTGGTAAGTTGAACTGTGTAAATTATGTGGATCGTGCATTTGAGGTTAAATTCACCACTCTGTCCACAGTCCAAAATGCCTAAAGGACGACGTGCGAACATCGGCCGCCGCACAAGACATGCAAGCCAGCAACAAGTGTATTCACAGAACTTAAGCGAAGAAAGACAAAATATAATAAGAGAAAATTCCCGATTGGGACAGCGCGTGAGGACAAGAAGATCATTGGCATCATACAATCGCTTGGCATTCCAATATGATCCCACTGCGAACTACAGTGATGATGAAAATTTAGATATTGGACCAATGACGACTATATGTCGATATTGCAATGCGTTAAAGTTCAAAAGAGAAACGGCTGGATTGTGCTGCGCAAGTGGAAAAGTCAAACTGGATCCATTACTTACACCACCACAGCCACTGAAACCATTGTTCGATGGAAGTGATCCCGATTCCAGCCATTTTCTTCAACACATCCTTGGATACAATAACTGCTTTCGCATTACTTCCTTTGGAGCTAAGGCGGCTTCATGCCGACTTGCAAGGTAAAAGATACAACACACATAACCAACACAATGAATTGCAACACGTAACAACTACATATACACCACACACTACACCATCACACGATCAGAAGTTACACCGTATTCTTCAACAAATGACTGTTTGCAATTACAGATACAAGGACAAATATATCATTTGCATGGTTCAATGGTGCCAACACCAGATGAACCACATCAATTTCTGCAAATATATTTCATTTCGTCTATGTTGGATCAGCTGAATGTGCGGTGCAATATACAGGGAACACAACAGTTAAAGAGACGAATTATTGAACAGTTGCAAGCATTTTTTCACGCTAATAATGCTGTGGTTAATATGTTCAAAACAGTATTGGAACGAATGCCATCGGAACGCACAAATTTGTCATAAGAGCGGATTTTACCCCAACAGGTGAACATGTGCGAAGCTTCAATGCACCCACCGTTAATGATGTTGCTGCAATTATTGTTGGCGATCAAACTAAATCGCGAGACATTGTCGTTCAGCGAAGAAGCAATATCATGCATCGTGTAAACGAGACACATCGTTTGTACGATGCGTTACAATATCCAATCATTTATTGGCAAGGGCAAGACGGATACGACATCACGTTGAAGATGGTCGATCCAATTACAGGTACAATATTATCACAATAATTATTGCTATTATTGCTGTTATTGCTATTATTGGTATCCATTAACAATTCATTTAATTTTGCATTTTCAGACGTATCAACGAATACAAATCTAAGCGCAATGAATTACTATGCGTATCGTATGATGATTCGTACACATGAGGAGAATGTCATTCTAAAGTGCCGTTGGCTATTCCAGCAATTCGCTGTCGACATGTATGTTAAAGTCGAGACCGAACGTTTAGCGTTCATCCGATTCAATCAGGCAAAGCTACGATCTGAGGACTATATACACTTGCGTGATGTGAATCCACCGCGACTTTGCAACGGTACTCGACTTTCGGTAAAAAGACTTATGCCGAATTTGATTGAGGCAACCATTATTAACGGAAAGTACGCAGGTGAAAATGTATGTATTCCTCGAATACCAATGATTCCGACTAATCTTCCGTTTGACTTCAAACGATTGCAATTTCCAGTTCGCCTTGCGTTCGCAATGAGAATTAACAAGTCGCAAGGCAAATCTCTTAGTGTTTGCGGTATAAATTTAGAAAATCATTGTTTTTCACATGGGCAATTATACGTTGCGTGTTCACGAGTTGGGAAACCATCCGCTTTGTTTGTGTTAACGTCAGACCAAAAAACAAAAAATGTGGTTTACCAAAGAGCACTTTAATGAAACGGATAATTTGCGAACACGCATAACGCTTCGATTCAGTATTTACTTTGGATTCACTTTCATTTACTTAGAGAAAGAAGTTCAACTAAATAACACTTCATTTTTGTAATCGAAATGAATTCATTACTGTTGTGAAATGAAATAAAATTTTTCCTTTTCAAATATAAAACAAAAAAAATTGTTCTTCATCTTTTAATCACCAAACGAAATCTACTATATAAAAATAAGTCGGGTTTCCTTCCTGACGCTATAACTCCAGAACGCACAAACCGATTTCCACGGTTTTGCATTCGTTGGGAAGGTCTCGGGCTCCGTGAGGTTTTAGCAAAGAAAATTCACGAAAAATTTCAACAGAAAAGCGGGAAAATGTATTTGTATTATCTACTATATACTACAATACAGCGCCATCTCTGATACATAGCATGTACTACAAACCAATATTTTAAGTAGGCGCCGGTGCGTGATACATTGTTTTACAGCTACTCATTCTTCTCTGCTCAGTTAATTTCATGTGACAAACCGGTATTATGTGCACTGTGAAAACGAAATTTAAAAAAAAGTTATTCGTTTCCTCACATTTCAATTGGAAACCATCAAATCAATCACGTGTATTGTGAAAATTTGTATTCAATTTCAACAGCAGGCATTTGTCTTTAAGGTGGTAAGTTGAACTGTGTAAATTATGTGGATCGTGCATTTGAGGTTAAATTCACCACTCTGTCCACAGTCAAAAATGCCTAAAGGACGACGTGCGAACATCGGCCGCCGCACAAGACATGCAAGCCAGCAACAAGTGTATTCACAGAACTTAAGCGAAGAAAGACAAAATATAATAAGAGAAAATTCCCGATTGGGACAGCGCGTGAGGACAAGAAGATCATTGGCATCATACAATCGCTTGGCATTCCAATATGATCCCACTGCGAACTACAGTGATGATGAAAATTTAGATATTGGACCAATGACGACTATATGTCGATATTGCAATGCGTTAAAGTTCAAAAGAGAAACGGCTGGATTGTGCTGCGCAAGTGGAAAAGTCAAACTGGATCCATTACTTACACCACCACAGCCACTGAAACCATTGTTCGATGGAAGTGATCCCGATTCCAGCCATTTTCTTCAACACATCCTTGGATACAATAACTGCTTTCGCATTACTTCCTTTGGAGCTAAGGCGGCTTCATGCCGACTTGCAAGGTAAAAGATACAACACACATAACCAACACAATGAATTGCAACACGTAACAACTACATATACACCACACACTACACCATCACACGATCAGAAGTTACACCGTATTCTTCAACAAATGACTGTTTGCAATTACAGATACAAGGACAAATATATCATTTGCATGGTTCAATGGTGCCAACACCAGATGAACCACATCAATTTCTGCAAATATATTTCATTTCGTCTATGTTGGATCAGCTGAATGTGCGGTGCAATATACAGGGAACACAACAGTTAAAGGACGAATTATTGAACAGCTGCAAGAATTTTTTCACGCTAATAATGCTGTGGTTAATATGTTCAAAACAGTATTGGAACGAATGCCATCGGAACGCACAAATTTGTCATAAGAGCGGATTTTACCCCAACAGGTGAACATGTGCGAAGCTTCAATGCACCCACCGTTAATGATGTTGCTGCAATTATTGTTGGCGATCAAACTAAATCGCGAGACATTGTCGTTCAGCGAAGAAGCAATATCATGCATCGTGTAAACGAGACACATCGTTTGTACGATGCGTTACAATATCAAATCATTTATTGGCAAGGGCAAGACGGATACGACATCACATTGAAGATGGTCGATCCAATTACAGGTACAATATTATCACAATAATTATTGCTATTATTGCTGTTATTGCTATTATTGGTATCCATTAACAATTCATTTAATTTTGCATTTTCAGACGTATCAACGAATACAAATCTAAGCGCAATGAATTACTATGCGTATCGTATGATGATTCGTACACATGAGGAGAATGTCATTCTAAAGTGCAGTTGGCTATTCCAGCAATTCGCTGTCGACATGTATGGTAAAGTCGAGACCGAACGTTTAGCGTTCATCCGATTCAATCAGGCAAAGCTACGATCTGAGGACTATATACACTTGCGTGATGTGAATCCACCGCGACTTTGCAACGGTACTCGACTTTCGGTAAAAAGACTTATGCCGAATTTGATTGAGGCAACCATTATTAACGGAAAGTACGCAGGTGAAAATGTATGTATTCCTCGAATACCAATGATTCCGACTAATCTTCCGTTTGACTTCAAACGATTGCAATTTCCAGTTCGCCTTGCGTTCGCAATGACAATTAACAAGTCGCAAGGCAAATCGCTTAGTGTTTGCGGAATAAATTTAGAAAATCATTGTTTTTCACATGGGCAGTTATACGTTGCGTGTTCACGAGTTGAAACCATCTGCTTTGTTTGTGTTAACGTCAGACCAAAAACAAAAAATGTGGTTTACCAAAGAGCACTTCAATGAAACGGATAATTTGCGAACACGCATAACGCTTCGACTTAATAACATTTTCATTTTTGTAATCGAAATGAATTCATTACTGTTTTGAAATGAAATACAATTTTCCTTTTAAAATATAAAACAACAAAAATTGTTCTTCATTTTTAATCACTGAAAACGAAATGCTTACTCCGACGCTATAAAAATAAGTCGGGTTTCCTTCACTGACGCTATACACTCCAGAACGCACGAACCGATTTCCACGGTTTTGCATTCGCTGGAAAGGTCTTGGGCTCCGTGAGGTTTATAGCAAAGAAAATTCACGAAAAATTTCAACAGAAAAGCGGGAAAATGTATTTGTATTATCTACTATATACTACAATACAGCGCCATCTCTGATACATAGCATGTACTACAAACCAATATTTTAAGTAGGCGCCGGTGCGTGATACATTGTTTGACAGCTACTCATTGTTCTCTGCTCAGTTAATTTCATGTGACAAACCGGTATTATGTGCACTGTGAAAACGAAATTAAAAAAAAAGTTATTCGTTTCCTCACATTTCACTTGGAAACCACCAAATCAATCACGTGTATTGTGAAAATTTGTATTCAATTTCAACAGCAGGCCTTTGTCTTTAAGGTGGTAAGTTGAACTGTGTAAATTATGTGGATCGTGCATTTGAGGTTAAATTCACCACTCTGTCCACAGTCCAAAATGCCTACAGGACGACGTGCGAACATCGGCCGCCGCACAAGACATGCAAGCCAGCAACAAGTGTATTCACAGAACTTAAGCGAAGAAAGACAAAATATAATAAAAGAAAATTCCCGATTGGGACAGCGCGTGAGGACAAGAAGATCATTGGCATCATACAATCGCTTGGCATTCCAATATGATCCCACTGCGAACTACAGTGATGATGAAAATTTAGATATTGGACCAATGACGACTATATGCCGATATTGCAATGCGTTAAAGTTCAAAAGAGAAACGGCTGGATTGTGCTGCGCAAGTGGAAAAGTCAAACTGGATCCATTACTTACACGACCACAGCCACTGAAACCATTGTTCGATGGAAGTGATCCCGATTCCAGCCATTTTCTTCAACACATCCTTGAATACAATAACTGCTTTCGCATGACTTCCTTTGGAGCAATATCATTCGAGAAGGCGGCTTCATGCCGACTTGTCAAGGTAAAAGATACAACACACATAACCAATCACTAACACAAACAAAATGAATTGCAACACGTAACAACTACATATACACCACACACTACACCATCACACGATCAGAAGTTACACCGTATTCTTCAACAAATGATTGTTTGCAATTACAGATACAAGGACAAATATATCATTTGCATGGTTCAATGGTGCCAACACCAGATGAACCGCATCAATTTCTGCAAATATATTTCATTTCGTCGATGGTGGATCAGCTGAATGTGCGGTGCAATATACAGGGAACACAACAGTTAAAGAGACGAATTATTGAACAGTTGCAAGCATTTTTTCACGCTAATAATGCTGTGGTTAATATGTTCAAAACAGCATTGGAACGAATGCCATCGGATACGCACAAATTTGTCATAAAAGCGGATTGTACCCCAACAGGTGAACATGTGCGAAGATTCAATGCACCCACCGTTAATGATGTTGCTGCAATTATTGTTGGCGATCAAACTAAATCGAGAGACATTGTCGTTCAGCGAAGAAGCAATATCATGCATCGTGTAAACGAGACACATCGTTTGTACGATGCGTTACAATATCCAATCATTTATTGGCAAGGGCAAGACGGATACGACATCACGTTGAAGATGGTCGATCCAATTACAGGTACAATATTCATACATTCCATTAACAATTCATTTAATTTTGCATTTTCAGGCGTATCAACGAATAAAAATCTAAGCGCAATGAATTACTATGCGTATAGTATGATGATTCGTACACATGAGGAGAATGTCATTCTAAAGTGCCGTCGGCTATTCCAGCAATTCGCTGTCGACATGTATGTTAAAGTCGAGACAGAACGTTTAGCGTTTATCCGATTCAATCAGGCAAAGCTACGATCTGAGGACTATATACACTTGCGTGATGCTATTCATTCAGATGGTGATGTTCAGAATATTGGACGTCTGACGATTCTCCCATCATCTTATATCGGAAGCCCACGCCACATGCACGAATACGCTCAAGACGCTATGACGTACGTGCGAAATTATGGAACTCCGGATTTATTTATTACGTTCACATGCAATCCGAAGTGGACGGAAATTGAACGTGAGTTGGAACCGGGCCAAAAACCGCAAGATCGCCATGACATAATCGCCAGAGTATTTCAGCAAAAACTCAAGGTTATGATGGATGTGCTTACTAAGTATCGAGTTTTTGGTGACACACGTTGTTATATGTATTCGGTGGAATGGCAGAAGCGTGGACTACCGCATGCTCATATCCTAATTTGGTTGCTGAACAAATTACATTCAAATGAAGTGGATGACATCATATCAGCTGAAATTCCTGATCCAGTCACTGATCCCCATCTACACGACATTGTGACGACACAGATGGTGCATGGACCGTGCGGTGCATTAAATCCATTATCGCCTTGCATGGCTGATGGAAAGTGCACAAAACGATATCCGCGACCGTTAGTTGCTGAAACAGTCACAGGGAATGATGGATATCCAGTTTATCGTCGGCGTTCAAAAGAAGATAATGGTCGAACTATAAAAGTTAAAGTTCAAAATCAAGAGATTGAGATCGGAAATGAATTCATTGTCCCATATTGCCCGCTGCTATCACGAATTTTCAAAACACATGCAAACGTTGAGAGTTGTCATTCGGCCAAATCAATCAAATATTTGTGCAAGTACGTCACAAAAGGCAGCGACATGGCTGTGTTTGGTATTGCGTCGGAAAATACGAATGACGAAATCAGCAACTTCCAAATGGGCAGATACATCAGTACTAATGAAGCACTGTGGCGATTATTGTCATTTAAAATTCATGAAAGATATCCCACAGTTGTACATTTAGCAGTGCATTTGGAAAATGGCCAAAGAGTTTACTTCAATGAGGCTAATGCGGCACAACGAGCTGAGAGACCACCATCGACAACATTGACTAGCTTCTTTGCAATATGTGAAGCAGATCCATTCGCAGCGACGCTGATGTATGTTGAAATGCCCAAGTATTACACTTGGAATCAATCAACAAAGAAATTCCAACGTCGCAAACAAGGAACCCCAGTTCCAGATTGGCCACAGGTGTTTTCCACTGATGCACTAGGTCGCATGTATACTGTTCATCCTAGAAATGATGAATGTTTTTATTTGCGACTGCTGTTGGTAAATGTACGTGGACCAAAATCATTCGCGCATTTGAAAACTGTGAATGGCCACCAATGCCAAACATATAGAGAAGCATGTCAACTATTGGGTTTGCTGGAGAACGATTCTCATTGGGATTTAACACTTGCGGATTCAGTTGTTTCATCAAATGCGTACCAAATACGAACGCTGTTCGCAATTATCATCACCACATGTTTTCCTTCACAACCAATTCAGTTATGGAACAAATACAAAGGCGACATATGTGAAGATATCTTGCATCGCTTGCGCATTCAAACGAATAATCCTGACATCCAAATAACCGATGAAATCTATAATGAAGGATTGATTCTGATTGAGGATCAATGCTTGACTATTGCAAACAAGCTACTGATTGAAGTAGGAATGATTGCGCCAAATCGATCGATGCACGATGCATTCAACCAAGAATTAAATCGAGAGCTGCAATACAATGTTGATACATTGCAGGAATTCGTTCGAAATAATGTGCCTTTGCTGAATGAACAGCAATAGCAAGTATACGAAACATTAATGCAAGCGGTGGACAATAATACTGGTGGTCTATTCTTCCTGGACGCACCTGGAGGAACAGGGAAAACATTTGTCATTTCATTGATTTTGGCCACTATTCGATCAAGATGTGACATAGCTTTGGCGTTAGCATCATCCGGAATTGCGGCGACTCTTCTAGATGGCGGTCGTACTGCACATTCTGCGCTTAGGTTGCCACTCAATTTAAACACAATTGATACTCCAACATGCAATATTTCCCGATCCAGTGCAATGGGAAAATTGTTGATGCAATGCAAGCTCATTGTTTGGGATGAGTGCACAATGGCACATAAGAAATCACTTGAAGCACTTAACTTCACACTGAAGGATCTTCGGCGAAATAACAACATCTTTGGCGGCTTGATGATATTATTGGCAGGCGATTTCAGGCAGACGTTGCCAGTAATTCCCCGTGGAACGCCTGCAGATGAATTGAATGCTTGCCTGAAGGCATCACCTTTATGGAATAACGTAAAAACATTATCGCTAACAACTAATATGAGAGTTCAACTTCAAAATGATCAAAGTGCTGCACAATTTTCCAAACAATTGTTAGCTGTTGGAAATGGAAAAGTCCCAGTTGATGCGACATCTGGATTAATTACTCTTACAAACGACTTTTGCCGATTTGTAGACTCTCAATTAGCTCTTATTGAAAATGTTTTCCCAAACATTAGTGAGAATTATCAGAATTATGCTTGGTTAAGACAACGAGCAATTCTTGCCGCAAAGAATAATGATGTACACGCACTGAATTTCACAATTCAATCAAAAATTGCTGGCGATTTGGTGACATACAAATCCGTTGATTCCATAACAAATCCCGATGATGTAGTAAATTATCCAACAGAGTTTTTGAACTCTCTGGAGTTACCAGGATTTCCACCACATAACTTGCAACTTAAAGTTAGCACAGTTATTATGATATTGCGTAATTTGAATCCACCGCGACTTTGCAACGGTACTCGACTTTCGGTAAAAAGACTTATGCCGAATTTGATTGAGGCAACCATTATTAGCGGAAAGTACGCAGGTGAAAATGTATGTATTCCTCGAATACCAATGATTCCGACTAATCTTCCGTTTGACTTCAAACGATTGCAATTTCCAGTTCGCCTTGCGTTCGCAATGACAATTAACAAGTCGCAAGGCAAATCGCTTAGTGTTTGCGGAATAAATTTAGAAAATCATTGTTTTTCACATGGGCAGTTATACGTTGCGTGTTCACGAGTTGGGAAACCATCTGCTTTGTTTGTGTTAACGTCAGACCAAAAAACAAAAAATGTGGTTTACCAAAGAGCACTTCAATGAAACGGATAATTTGCGAACACGCATAACGCTTCGACTTAATAACATTTCATTTTTGTAATCGAAATGAATTCATTACTGTTTTGAAATGAAATACAATTTTTCGTTTTAAAATATAAAACAAAAAAAAATTGTTCTTCATTTTTTAATCACCAAACGAAATGTTACATAAAACGAAGCAATCTGGTGGCGAAACGGAGTTTGCCGGGTTTGCTAGTGTATGTATATAAATACTCCGCTTACTTATATTCCAAAATACAAAATTATTAAAAAAAAATATTCTTATATTTTTTGACATATTAATTATTGCCTGCCAGATTGGCAGAATCGACCACTGTGCGACGGCCCAGGTGGTCTTGGACACGGGAACGAAAAGCCACGAGACTACCGCGCTCATCGATCCATGCACGCCGGTGAGCTGCATTGACGCTTCCTTGGCCGCCGACTTCAAGTTGCCCAGCACGCGCATCCGCGCCAGGACCGGCGATGTCCAATTGGACGTGGTGCTCAAAATGGAGCACCGCTTACGCGTCCGCACACCGCTGCGAACCTTGAGCGAGGCGACTCGGGCCAGGTTCGACGACATTCGCCTTGCCAATGAGCTATTTCATCGGCAGGCCACCATCTCTCTAGTATTGAGAGCAGATGTCTACCAGAAGGTGATCCAACCCGGGTTCCTTGCGCGAGGAGACGGCCTTCCAGAGGCTAAAAGTACGGTTTGCGGATGGATTGTGTCCGGGGCCTGTACGCAGCCATAGGAGGTGATGTTGCAGTCCTGAAAGGGGTGGGCGGGGGGTAGGATGTTTAGGGAAGCAGCGAGGTTAACAGCGCTCTGTTAGCTCGCGCGCTCTCCCTTGACCTTCGCTCTCGCGCGATTCACTCGGCGCTCCCTCACGGGCGCTAACCCTAGGCCGAGCTGGAGAGAGCAGTCTCTCGACACCTACGAGCCAGACCATACAAGCAATTACTTACAAGCAAATACACGCCTACATTAATTTGACGCCTCCGACTACCTTTTTTCATTGGGAACCTCCTTCATCCACCCCACTACAAACAAGAACTAAAAAACCAATTCTACACATTATTGCCAATGCATTTATGTAAGTTAAAAACCCGTGTTCGGCTAATTGCAGGCTCATGGCAGCACAAAGAAAAGCAAAGCGATCGTTATACCAGAATATGTTAATTTTAATGAACCAATTTAGCAGTCGTTTGCGAAGATAATCACAAAAACCACAGACGTATCGTCTGATCGTAAAAACGAGTCCGTTGCGCATTTGAGAAGCCTTCTCCACAAGGTTTATATTCTAATATGTTACCTCCGTTGGTCTTCGATGGCCAACAGTCTTGCTAATAGCATTTTTATTTAGTTTACCTAACAATTCAGATATTTGTTTTATTTTTAACAGCTGATTGCGCCCAATCACGGAGAGCTGTCGATAAGTTTTTTTTGTTTGGCGCGCAAGAAATAGGATGTTTTTTGCTTTAAAATTTTAAAAGTACAGAACATTAAAAACCCATTGTTTTGATATGATAAAATTAGTAAAACTGCGAAATTGAATTGAATTTCGAATTTGGTTTGTAAAAATGTTAAGAAAAATGAAATCGCTCGGAATTCTGTGGCACGGCGGAAATTTGTAAGCGTAAATCCTCTGCTCGGATTTCCACTTCACTAGTGATTTCTGTGGCACCCCTGATAGGTACTTATTTACATATTTTTATATGAAAATAACAATTTATTTAATAAGCGTGTACAGCGTTCATTTAATATTTATCCCGAGATAGAAAACATCCTCTCGCTTGCAACCGAGCTGGAGGGAATGGCTATGCAGCTTTTGGGATTTCATGTTCACACTTAACTTGTTATAAAACACACTAAAAAATCACAAAAACAGACAATCGGTAACACTTTAGTTTTTTTGCTCGTGTTTTTTCGTGCCGATTTTTCTCTGAACGAACCCCGCCCATGGAAGAATTTAATTTTTCATCACGCCCATTGTGTCACGAAGTTACACGACGAAAACACGATCCATGCCCACCTCTAATACTGACTGAGTACGAGTATAAAAGAAGAGTCACGTCCACAGAAGCGACTCACACGTTCCTTCTCGTTACCATTGAAATTGATAGTGCAGAGTTTCCATGGTATATATTGAGCTTATCATTAATATCAAGTTTTTTTTCCGCAAAAAATAATGCTATATATGAGCACACAAAATTTACTTTTTCCATTTTGTCTTCAAACAAGTACAAAAAGACCCAGCTTCTTCAAATTTTTTCAGGAATCAGTTGATAAATGCCTGTTGGCAGAAAATTCAAATTCAAAAGGCAAATACCTGTTGAAATCTTGACTCACTGTGCTTATTTATAGTTTATTTATTTACGCCTGTGTTAGTTTTCCGAACTATTTCATTCTCTTTATTGATTTCATGTAATATATTATACTAAAAAACCTATAATTACAATTTTATCTGATTTTTTATTTGCTAACATTTCCTTCCTCGTTTGCAGAAGTATTAAGATCACTGTTGTTGCAAATTTCTCCAGACGATCCGCCAACATTTGCGACGTATAATGCAGGGTCGATAACCTTCGGTATGGGTTTTATTTCAGTACCAAGTTCCTTTTCAATGCGATGAAGATCAAAGCGATCCTCGTAAGTTATTAGATTAATAGCAATACCTAAAAAAAAAAATAAGGAAAAAAGATTGAAAATTAATATTAGTGCTTAAACTTTTTTAAAGACGACATTAGCGCTATCATAAATTCAGTAGTCGCTAAAGCAGCCGAAAATACGGTAGCGGACAAAGAAATCCGGACACTCAAAAATAAGTAAGGTTTAAACCAAGTGTCCTTTATTTCAAAAGGATCCTTCAATCAATTAATATAATATAATATAATATAATATAATATATATATATAATATATTTGTACAGAAAACTTCATTCTAGGTTTTTGATCAGGAAATAACATTTTTTTCTATTACGTTTGATTTTAAGAATATGTTGGATTAATATTTTTCTGATTTGGATCCGTCATTTTGTAAGGGCTCTACGTCAATAGCAAATTACTCCGCTTGGCACGTGGTGTGGGCAAACTCTCAAACGCAACTACTCTCTCGGTATTGCAAACTAGAGCTACGAGACAATTATTGCTCCTCACGCAATTTCCATTAGTCTCTATATCTACCTCCCTCACACTCACTACCGCAGAGGAACACGCTCGACGTGTGCTCCCTTTCTCTCGCTCCTTTGATCCTCTCCGAGCGAGTTCCTCAGAACACACTCGCTAATGAACACCTGGCAGTCATAGAAACAACTGCAACTCGTCCAAGGAGATGAGACAAACGACAAAGAGCGAAGTACACAGGAAACAGTGATAATACACTGAGAACAATTAAAAAGGGGATTCGTAGGCAACCGACAGACCAAAATACACAGGGAATATTATTATGATCCGACAAATATTATAAAGTTGGTATATAATGTACTATAGCAGTGCTTAGTGCGGCACGCGCACATACACATGTTTTCCAGTGAGTTTGTGTGCATAACGTACAGGCATAACGGAACATTGTGTTAGTGCCAGCCTAAAATAAAAAAAATGTAACATGCAACCAGAAATAAAATACTGAAGTTATGTGAAAAATAGAAGCACTAACTCTGAAAAAAAATCAAATTTTAAAAAATTTAAAAAAAAATAAAATCCCCTAATCTATTAGAAAAAGTTATTTCGGGCCACAGCGGAAATGTCGTGTTGAGTAGTGTTATCATACATTTATTCATATTCCTGATCTATGACTATTTACCTTTAATGTCCTTCAAGGACTAATATTAAGGATTTTATTATTTTCCATTATATTTAATTTAAACTTCTACATTCTGTTGCATATGTTGCACCATATGTTGCATTTATAGCCAAAGTTCATTCATTGTGTTCCTGCAACACAAGTCAGCAATTTTTTTACTATTGAAAACACAAGTTTTTCACTAAATTCACTGAACACTACATAAAATTTGCAGCGACTGTCCTTTCAGTTCTTTATCTCGCTGTCTTCGAAACTGAAGCTGTAGCATATATGTAAGCTCTTCTCTCGAGCTCTTTCTATCGTTCGCGCTTTCCACTCTTTCATGTTAGGTACATTGATATTAGTAATAAATAAATACTGTATAAACATAGCTTTTTTCATTGGTGTAACTCTAAAAATTTCTTGATTTGATTTCTTTTTGTGTTTAAGGTACGCCTATTAGATAACAGATGTAGCAAAAAACGAGAAGGAACGTGAGTCGCTTCTAGTCGTGACTCTACTTTTATACCCGTACTCAGTCAGTATATAAATTTGTGAGCTTATGATTAAAATTAAAAAAAAAATTTTTAATTTTACATTTTACATTTTTTGGTACATTTTACATTTTTTTGCTACATAACTACATCTACATCTAAAATGTAGATTATACATGTAGAACAGATATTCTACATCTGCCATTTAGATTCTACATCTCCTCCGCTAGGGGTTGCTCGCGCATTGCACAGTGCAGAGTGTGTGCGAGCGAGAAGAGAATGAGTAGCGTCAGCAACGCCAGAGGAGGTGGGGGAAGCAACTGAAAATTTCTTCATTCTGGCTATTATAATGATCCGATCTGATTCAGATTCGGCAATCTAAAAGATATGGTCATTCTCTACGATACTGCGTTTTTAGTTTTATCGTATCTTCAAAATTGTGGCTGCCACAGATTTTCGTTCTTTTGAAGGCGGAGGGGGCGTGGCACAATTCGGAAAGAAACTTAATTCAGTGTGATATCCCATGAGTCTGGAAACAAAATTTGGTTGCTCCAGCTTTTATAGTCTCTGAGAACGAGGCGTCAAACAAGACGGACAGACGGACGGACAGACAGACATGGCTCTATCGACTAGGCTATTGATACTGATCAAGAATATATATACTTTATGGGGTCGGAAAATTTTCCTTCTCTGCGTTACACACATCCACTTTTACCACAAATACAGTATACCCCTTAACTCTTTTTGAGTACGGGTATAAAAATGTTAAATATTTTAAAATTCTCAAATTTATATACTGACTGAGTACGGGTACAAAAGTAGAGTTGCGTCCAGAAGAGACTCACACGTTCCTTCTCGTTTTTGTTTGAATCCCTCCAAGTGTTTTACTTTGAAAGCATGTAATTTTTTTTCTGAATTTCTACTTAATTACTACCATTGAGAGCGTGGCTGATCATAACACCAACCCGCCCCGCGAAAAAAATCACCACACGATCTAATAGCTCTCTCGTATCTCTTATATTCACAAGTCTTTGACTTTTTTCCGCGGCACACTAACTGCTCACCACGGTACACCAGTGCGCGCGGCACACGCTTTGGGGAACACTGATACAGGGTACTAATAGAGAATTTTCCTAGCATTTCAAATATTGAAATTAAAAAAAAAATCGGTCTTTTGTTTCGGAGATATGAGCCTTCAAAGTTGACCATTTTTCCAGTGAGCAACATTTTCTCAATTTTTATACACATACAGCTGTGGTCACCTCACCACTTTCAGGACTGTTTTTGAGACACTTTCAGTATTCCAAATTTAACATGTAAACCTTTTTGGATAGACAGGAATCAATAGAAAACAAAAGAAATCGCGTTGCATTTGCTTTCTTGCTTTTTCTTGTTTTCATTGATTTTAGACTACTACCTATGAAATGTGCTGTTCATAGAAACAGTAGTGTTTTCTTAGAAAATCGAAAAAAACAACAACAACAAAACAAACAGACCTGATATGGGTCAATAAGGTCCTGACAATACTCCTCTGACCACTTGCTAAAACTTTGCTCTGGTTGACGGATTTGAAGTTTCTACAATGTATTTGAATTCTCCCATAAGTTTTCGATTAGATTAAGATCCAGGTACTGAGATGGACATAGCAAAACGTAGATTTTCCAGATGAAACCCAATTCCTAACGTGCTCTCCTAAGTGTTTCGGATCATTATAATGATTATAATAATTATCCTGTAGAAAGATTTTTTTTAAAGAGCCAATTTTCAACTCTTATATAAATGTTATGTATTAATAAGTATGCCAACATAAACAGTTTTGCTCAATACTCAAACGCCAGACTAGGCAGTATCACTTCATATGATCTTGGCCTCATAGGGCTCAGCCCAACATGCCCAATACCCATTTTCTTTATGATTTTGGGTGGCAATCAGATTTCTGTGCATGCCAAACATAATCTCTGGAATCTATCTTACCATATAATACAACTTTACAAGCATCAGTATAAAGGATTTTTCGTCACTGTGACACATGCCAGACCACATGCATTTTTGCTATCTTCAGTTCTGCGCCTATGTGCTTTATGACAAAACGCGTAGCTTTATAGAACTTTTTTAATTTAAATAATATGAAATAAACCGTCTACGAACTGTCACATCACTGAAAGAACGATACAACATTTTCTTCATAATTTTGGAGGATTTTTCAACAATTGCCGACCATCCTATTAAAGCCTACTTTTCAGCCTGCTTCTTATATTCTTATATGAACAGCGGATTTGATGGGTATTTTTCTTAAGTCATGTAAAACATGAAGATGGAATGTAAATGCAAAAGGATTTATTTGGGGTTCTAATGCTTACATATTAAGCTTTCCAAAAAGCTATTACATGTTGAATTTGGAATACTGGAAGTGTCTTCTAGAAATCCTTGCTCGATCCAGAAAAGGAGACTAAATACTAAAGGCAGGAGGTATAACGGAACTGAAAACTAAGATTTATCCACTCTCACTATTGTATTTAACCCAATTAACTATAAGAAGTATTCTGAAAATCGATTTGCATGTATGCAAAAAACGTATCTTTTGTGGGATGGTCGGCAATGGTTGAAGGCAAGACCATACCTTCAATATCCTCAAAAATTATGAACAAAATTATGTATCGTTCTTTAAGTGATTTGACAGTTCGTAGACGGTTGATTTCATATTATTTAAATAAAACGAGAAGGAACGTGAGTCACTTCTAGTCACGACTCTACTTTTATACCCGTACTCAATCAGTATATAAATTTGTGAGCTTATAAAGGGCATAAAGTATACCCCTCAACTCTTTTTGAGTACGGGTATAAGAAAGTCCCAGAAAGCTACGCGTCCCAGAAAACTCAAGTTAGCAAAAACGCAGGTGGTCTGGCCTGAGTCACAGTGACGAAACATACTTTTTACTGATGATAGTAAAGTTGTATTATATGGTAAAATAGACTCCAGGGAATCTGTTTGGCATCCATAGAAATCCGATTGCCACCCAAATCATGAAAAAAATAGCATTGGGCATACTGGGCTATGAGCTTTTAAATCGACTTTAATCAGACTATTTCTTATGGTACGACTACTAACCCGTGCATTAAAATCACTTTTTAGATCTTTCGACGAGAGAAAGGGATTTTTTTTTATGTTGCGATGTTGCGCGCTTTCATTCGCGTGTGTCTAGCTATTTTTTGTAGTAAATCGCCGTAAACATTTGTTGTAAATACATTTTAGATATATGTATGTACAGCTGTGTTCAGTGAAACACTACTTTCAAAAGTTTTTTTTGAGACACTTCCAGTTATCCAAATTGATCAAACAATATCTTTTTAAATAGACTGGAGTGTTAGCATTAGAAAGTCGAAGAAATATCCATTCATTTTAATTCCATCTTCTTGTTTTACATGACATAAGCCGAATACCCATCAAATGTGCTGTTCAATGAAATATTTGTGTTATTTTAAGAAAATAAAAACCTATTTTTCTTTTCATGTTTCTTGAGCTTTACTATTTAGTTTTTATTCAATTTTGTTTTCATTGCAGACTTGGACCGGCCGTACCATATAATACAACATTACTATTATCAGTCAAAAGTGTTTTTGTCACAGTGACACAGGCCATTCCACATGCGTTTTTCCAAACTGTTGTCGTGCACCCATGTGCTCTCAGACCTGAACGCGGAGCTTTCTGTCACTTCTTGCATTGAAATTATGTGTAATCACATTAAAATGGCTAGCAGACTGGCGCACACATTTAAACGAGCAAAAGTGCAAGCATGGCACCTTTACCCTGAACAGATAAACTTGCCCTCCATTATACCTGAACAGCATCAACATTCCACAAACCACCGAAGTAACATACCTCGGTGTTCATCTGGATAGAAGGCTTAAGCACATCGAAGCCAAGAGGAATCTACTGAAATTTAAAGCTAGTAGTCTACATTGGCTAATAAACACCCGTTAACCACTAAAACAGGAGTACAAAGTACTTTTGTACAACGCAGTTCTCAAACCCATCTGAACATACGGCTCCGAGCTATGGGGAAATGATTGCTCTAGTAATTTAGAAATAATCCAGCTCAATCGAAGATACTAAGAACTATTACTGGGGCGCCATGGTACATACGGAATGAAAATATCGATAAAGACTTAAATGTAGGATCAGTTAAAGATGAAATTGTCGAGGTGAAAGCAACGTTTCAGGTCAAGCTACAGGCCCATCCAAATAGACTTGCGCAGTCTCTAACTTGGCACACTAGCCATACACGACTCCGGCGAAGAGACCTCCCCACCCAGCAATAATAGTTAGGGACGTACTCTAAAGAGTTAAGTGAAATTAATTAAATAAATGTATTAGATTAAAATTTGCATACTTGTCGTCAGTCTCAAATAGAGAAGATTCAAATAGATTCAATAAATAAAAAATAAATAAAAAACCGTCTACAAACTCTGGCCGACCTCTTCAATATACTCAGCTTGTCTAATCACAGGCTATATTCCTTTCCAATGGAGGACCTCGAGCTTTGTCTCCTTCCAAAGGCACGAAAGTGCAGCCATATGAGCCCCAAGGATTATAGACTCACCTCTTTTCCAAATAAAAGCCGAAGGTGACAAAGGGGGAGGTGGCAAAACAGTGTGATATCACAGGAATTTCTATACGAAATTGGTTGCTCTAGCTCTTAAAATCTCGGAGGTCTAGGCGATCATCAAAAAAGACGGACGGACAGGCGGATTCGGCTACTGATGCTGATCATGAATAAATATTTTGTATGGGGTTGGAAAAGCTTCCTTCTGGGTAACGCCCAGTAACGCATCTACTTTTGCCACAAAATTAATATATCCCTGAAATCTTCGAGTACCGGGTATACAAAGTTTCTATGAAACATTTGAAAGGTTTATTGTTTCCAATTGCCTAGAAAAATATCAACATCCTTATAAGCAGAAGAAAAAGTAGAAGCAGTACCACGTATATCAATTATTAAATAATGTAAACTAAATAAATTTAGAGATTAAAAACGATTCCATGTATGCCATAAATATAACACTTTAAAGTTTAAGCACCGATGTCTTTAATTAGTCTGATATTGAAAAATTAGATGTTATTTTGAAATTTTTTGTTAAGTTAAACTGGAATTTTAAGATATTTACTTACCCAAATGACCGAAGCGACCAGAACGCCCAATTCGATGTAAATATGTCTCCGCCATTCGAGGAAAATCGAAATTAATTACAACATTTACGGCCTGTACATCAATTCCTCGAGTAAACAAATCAGAGCAAACTAAATTCCTACAGAGACCTTGGCGAAAATCATGAAACACTCTGTTTCTATGCGCTTGTGCCATTTTTGCATGTATATAATAGCAGCAATACCCTAGCTCTGTAATTTTTTTAGCTAATAACTCAACACGTTGCGTAGAATTACAAAATATTATAGATTGGTTAATTTGCAACTTTGAAAATAATGTGTTTAAACAGTGTACTTTTTGTCGTTCTTGTACAAATGCATAGTACTGAGTGACACCTTTCAACGTCAGTTCCTCCATAAGGTTTATTTCGTATGGCTCCCGTAAATGCTTCTCCATAAAATTTTTCACAGTCAGTGGAAATGTTGCAGAAAATAGCAATATCTGTGGATCCTTTGGCAATTTTAATATAACATGATCCAGCATGCCTTGAAAATCAAGCGATAGTAGTTTATCTGCTTCATCCAAAACTAATATCCTGCAATGCGACATATCAGCAACTTTCTTATCCATCAAATCCAATATTCGTCCAGGAGTCGCAATAATTAATTGTACTGTAAATAAAAATAAAGCCATTACTCGATATGAAACACACTTGCCACGACAATCCAGTACTTAGCTTGTATATATGAAATCTTATGATTTATGTAGCACACAACAAGTGTTTCTCCTCTTTCCGTCTAATAACCAATTTTCAAAATGCTTCTATACCGCACCGTGCGCTCATCTCTTAATTTTTCCAACTACGAAGTACCATCCGCCTGTTAAATCTCCCTCACTCTGCTAGGGTGCGCCACTCTGGACTACACCCACCGAAAAAATGAAGCAATCTTAATTTTCATTTCTTACATCTCCAGTCGGTCGTACAAAGCGTTGTGGCACCTCTGATCATATCTCAACATAATTTTTAAACTTATTCTGAGGCTCGTTTTTATAACATGCTCTTTCCTTACCCCATTGCCAAGGGTGGTACCACAACATACTACTTATTACTAGTTTTGGTATTAGTTTATAGAAAACAAATAATATTATGTTTTTTTTGTTTTAAAGGAGTTTTTCTGTTTTATTTTAACTCTCTTCCGTTTAGTGAAAATTAACGATATAGTTCTGCATTAGAAAAAAATCATCAAACAATTTCAAAGCCCCAAATCCTTTAGACAAAGTGGTTTTGGTTCCTTGTTATTTGTCCGAATTCTCCAGTCGGTGGTACAAAGCGTTGTGGCACCTCTGATCCTATCTCAACATAATTTGTAAACTTATTTTGAGGCTCGTTTTTATAACACGCTCTTTCCTTACCCCATTGCCAAGGGTGGTACCACAACATACTACCTATTACTAGTTTTGGTATTTGTTTATAGAAAACAAATAATATTAAGTTTTTTTTTTTAAAGGAGTTTTTATGTTTTATTTTAACTCTCTCTTCCGTTTAGTCAAAATTAACGATAAAGTTCTGCATTAGAAAAAAAATCAAACAATTTCAAAGCCCACAATCTATTAGAAAACCACTTTTTATTCCTTGAGGGAAGTGTTATGTGTCCAGGTGTGTGTATAAAATTATTGGGTCAGTTCTCTGCAACTTCTGCCCTATTTTAAGATAATCTCTCTATCAAGGCCACTTTTATTTCGGATTATTCCTCTGAACTTTATCTTTGGAAAAATTAGATATTAATATTACAAAATACCTTTTTGATATATACGCAAAATGTCGTCTTTCAGAATGGTACCTCCAGTGGTGACCATTACTCGTATATCAAGATGCTTTGCTAGTTCAATGCATATTTGTGAGGTTTGTAAGGCCAATTCACGTGTAGGAACCATCACTAATGCTTGGATATAGTCTTTCGTTGGGTCTATTTGCTCTAAAACCGGAATACAATAAGCTCCAGTTTTACCAGTTCCATTTTTGGCTCGAGCTAGTACATCTTTTCCACTCAAAGCAATAGGTATAGCAGCCTCTTGAATGGGAGAGGGACGCTCCCATCCTTTTTCGAAAATACCCATAAGTAATTCTCTTTTAAGGCAAAATTCTTCGAATTCGTTCCCACGTGTATCAGTCACATCCTTAAAAAAAAAAAAAGGAAAAATATATAAATACACTTAATACTCGTATGTTGACAAGGTTAAATTGTTGTGTCTCTGTTGCTTTTTAAACCAATTCGGAGTACCCAACCAGCTATAATAAGTCAACATTTCACTAAGCAGAATGCGTCAATCGCTATGCTGCAGCTGCAGGAAAAGAGAACAAAGAACAATAACTTTGAAACGCATATGAACAAATTAGAGTCAGATTATAATATATCGTAGCTGGATGGGGGACAAAAATGGCGCACTCTATGGACGGCCGAATCTAAAATACATGGAACGGAACCGCGACCATCAACCATCTATTTCTGGAAGGGTCCGTAAGATTTTGACGTTTCGAGAATTTTTCAGTTATTCCACCAGCCATTTGGGATGTTCCTAATTTGCACGTTTCTATGCGAAACTTACCCAACAGTTTTCAAATGCAATCTTAAATAATTGACATTAAAAAACGAAAAAAAAACGAGAAGGAACGTGAGTCGCTTCTAGTCGCGACTCTACTTCTATACCCGTACTCAGTCAGTATATAAATTAATGAGCTTATGATTAAAATTAAAAAAAAAATTTTAATTTTACATTTTTTTGCTACATTTGTTAACTACATCTACATGTAAAATGTAGATAATACATCTAGAACAAATATTCTACATGTAAAATGTAGATAATACATCTAGAACAAATATTCTACATCTACCATTTAGATTCTACATCTCCTCCGCTAGGGGTTGCTCGCGCATTGCACAGGGCAGAGTGTGTGCGAGCGAGAAAGAGAATGAGTAGCGTCAGCAGCGCCAGAGGAGGTGCGGGAAGCAACTGAAAATTAATTTCTTCATTCTGGCCATAATAATGATCCGATCTGTACCAGAATTGGCAATCTGGTAGATATGGCCATTCTTTAGGATACTGCGTTTTTAGTTTAATCGTATGTTTAAAATTGTGGCTGCCACAGATTTTCGTCCTTTGTGAAGGCGGAAGGGGGCGGGCGAAATTTTGAAATACACTTGTAACAGTGTGATATCACATGAGTCTGGAAACAAAATTTGGTTGATCTAGCTCTTAAGGTCTCTGAGATCTAGGCGCTCATCAAGACAGACAGACAGACAGACAGACAGACAGACAGACAGACGGACGGACGGACAGACAGACATGGCTCTATCGACTCGGCTATTGATACTGATCAAGAATATATACAGTAGGCACACATATTATTCGGACACTCTTGTCACTCTAGTTTAAGCACCTATAACTTGGCGTACGGTTTAGTTAAACAGAAAAAGTTAATTTTATATCAAAGATCAACATTTCTACTATCCGCTCACGAAAAAATATTAAAATTTTCTACTATGGTTTTCTTATAAAAATTAACTAAAGCGAAAAAGTCACTTTTTTACGCACATAAATTATTCGGACAGTCGTTATGTTTTTCAAGTAATATTTGAATATTACAGCTAAAAAATAAAATATAGTTTTTTTTGCCACATTCATTCTTTATCATGTCTCTGCAGGAAAAAAGGATTCGGAAACCCAAAATTTGGTCGAAGGAATCCTTGAAAATATCTCTGTTTGTTTAGTGGGTCAATATTAATGCACAGGGCACTAATACCTTTAGGGAAAAGGTGTGCCGAGGACTTATAGACATCATAAAGAATGAATGTGGCAAAAAAAAATTATATTTTATTTTTTAGCTGTAATATTCAAATATTACTTGAAAAACATAACGACTGTCAGAATAATTTATGTGCGTAAAAAAGTGACTTTTTTGCTTTAGTTAATTTTTATAAGAAAACCATAGTAGAAAATTTTAATATTTTTTCGTGAACGGGTAGTAGAAATGTTGATCTTTGATATAAAATTAACTTTTTCTGTTTAACTTAACCGTACGCCAAGTTATAGGTGCTTAAAATAGAGTGACAAGAGTGTCCGAATAATATGTGTGCCTACTGTATACTTTATGTGGTCGGAAAATTTCCCTTCTCTGCGTTGCACACATCCGCTTTTACCACAAATACAGTATACCCCTTAACTCTTTTTGAGTACGGGTATAATAATATACCTTGCGAAGATGTAGACAACGACTGGCCAGATGATTTTAGCTTAAGATGAATTTGGAGAATATTCTGATTGATATTTGGCAGGAGAGTATTGAGGATTTGTAGGGACCTCAGAAGGAATCCCATGTTTTTATGGAGATGGCCAAGCCCATGTTGGCGGCTGTAATCAAAAAGAAAATTCATATATCTTCTCTTCGTCGAATTCATCAATGTTGGACTTATTACATACTCGACAAAATTGAACAGACAGACATGGTTCTATCGACTCGGCTATTGATCCTGATCAAGAATATATATACTTTATGGGGTCGGAAAATTTTCCTTGTCTGCGTTACACACATCCACTTTTACCACAAATACAGTATACCCCTTAACTCTTTTTGAGTACGGGTATAAAAATACAGCCCCAGACCATAAGGCAACCGCCTCAATGCTTAAAAATTTGTGTGTGTACTGGAAGTCGAATTCTTTGCCTTTGGGGCATCGTAAATATCTCCTGGAGTCTTTACAAAAAATATTTGGTTTTGTCGCTCCATAATATACTATTTCACTTTTTTGACCCATCTGAGCCAGAGCAAGCAAAATTATTTTCGCAAAATTGTTGACTCATTCTCAAATTTTGTTCTCGGAGTATTGGAACTTTTTGTGCTATACTTCCTGGTAAGTCTGAATATTGACGTCTACGAGGTACAGTCTAAGATGATATTTCATTGCCAATTTGAGCGGAAATGGCCTTCCAAGACATTAAGGTAGCATTTTTTGCAAGACTGACGATGCGGGTGTCCGTTTTTTGTGAAGATTTCTTCTTCCGTCTTCGATTTTCAGTAAGACATCTTAAATTTAAGTCATTTTGATCCAAATATACCGAGCGTCCAAGACTTTTTGCAATTTCCCGAAGGGTCAGGGTCTTAAAATTTTTCTTTTGTAATGAAACAATAAAATAAAAAGTTTTAGCCCGATTGGAATACGTTTAGAGGTGCAGAGTTAAGGTCAAAGTTTAAAAAAATACTATATACAATGTTTGCATGGCAGCTATGTGTATACCTTATATCCCTTTTTTATATGATTTAGAATATAATAATATAACTTTTCTCCGAAAATTTCAGCTCAATTTAAGCCCACAAAAAATAGTTAAAGCACGACTTTTTATACTAATTGCACGTGTTTGGTAAATCGGTAAATCCCCTTCAAAAAGAAGGTGTGGCTGAGAAAGTTAAAACAAAATTTAAAATTAACAAGTATGGCGTAATTGCGTTCTAATGGCGAAGTTTTTTTATTAGGACATAACTCTCCTCAAATTTTGGGATCTAAGTTGCCGTCAATAAAACAAGTGCTGTGTGTATTTTTCTACAACCACAGCAAAGTTCGTTTGACTGTAAAAACAAGCGCAGCACTGGCCATAAAAGAAACACGAGTGTTTTTGGAAAATGCGCGAATTCCTATTCGCCAAGAATATCATTGCGTGGCTAAGCTGGAAAAGTTATTTAGAGAATGGAAACATCTCAAAATTAATAAGAATAAAACTGGAGACTCTTTTAGAGCAAATGAAGCTGCTTTTGTAGCTAAATTTGACAATTTGTTCGATATTGCACACGCAGATGCCATGTCGATGATTCAAATTGAAGAAGAGACAAGTCATTTCTTGAAATGCAGCGTCAGAACCAAAGACCAGCCAATTTAGCTGGACTAGAAACAATAACTGTGAAAAAAAAAACGGAAATCCGAACGCCACATGAATGAGCAAGCCCGAAAGCGAAAAGAAAGTGCACGAATCGCTACTGATATACATAGTTCCATTCAATGCAAACAGTAAGAATCGAATTATCAGCATATTTTAAAATATTTTACTTAAACCGTCAATATCTGTAGGACGTTTATTATATTCTGGAAGTGGATATTTCGACTCCGAAAATGAGCCGTATGCACCTAAAAGAGGCAGAAAGCATTTGTTAACCCAAATGGTTTGATTTTGTTTTGATAAGTGGAGGATCTCTAGCAATGCAGCCGCGCACTTGATTACTGCTATAGCTGAATCTGTAGCACACGATATCAGTGAATATGCTTTAAATCGAAAAACAATACATGGATTGCGAGAATAAAACCGACTAACAATTTCGGTGGCGGCCAAAAAAAAACTGTCAAAATGTGGTAAAAGAACTTTATAGTATTTATTTAGGAATATTTGTAAAATTAAGTAACTTCTATTCTCAGATGTCAGCAGTGGTTCATTGGGATGGTAAAATGCAACTTATGTCTTGTTGGAGGAATGGGGCATAGTTGATAAAATCAAAGCAACCTGTTTTGATACAACTGCATCAAATTCTGGAAGACTTAACGGAGCTGCATTCCTACTAGAACAATTATTAAAACGAAACCTTTTGTACCTCCCGTGCAGACATCACATCAGTGAAATATATTTGCGGGCAGCATTTGAATCATGTGCAGAAGCTATATCAGGAATAAACGTTCCACTCTTTGCAAGATTTAAAGATTCTTGGAACACTATCGAACACACCAAGTTTAAGTTTGGTGTGTTAAATGCAGCGGTCGGCACACACACACGCAAAGGTTTGCCAGTGCCAATGTGTGCGTATACAGCAGTCAAAACGGAACATTGTATTGGTGTTAAACATTGTGATACGCGTGTACGTGAGCGGCAGCGCAGCAGCAGCTCTTTTTCCTAAGCACAATAGATAGGGCCGTGCCGAGCCCTGGTCTAATGAGTATGTTGCAGCTCATTTAAATGACAGAAGAAATGCAACAACTAATTTCTGTCAACGTGAATTGACAAAACATCATGCGCGTACTGATTACGTCGAACTGTTAAAATTAACTTTGATTTTCTTGGGATCGGTTCCGAAAGGTCATAATTTCCGATTCCCTGGACCAATGCACCATGCACGCTGGATGTCCAAGGCGATTTATACCTTGAAAATATATATTTTTCGAGATAAGTATAAATCAGGGCTCGGCACACACACTCTGACATGTTTTTTTAGTGCGCTTGTGTGAGTAAAAAAAACCCGAAGAGGCCTGCGGCAGAAACCGGTTTGTTGCTTTTATACTGCAACAAACGATTTGTAGCAAAAGTTGAACTGTTGCGGGTGAAAGAAAAGTTGAAATTAAATAAAATAAAAATGTTATGTGTTGAAATTGAATTCCTTTTGAAACTGGAGAAAAATTCTAGGCGCGCATTAATGACAAAATATCTCATTAGTACGTTGTTGTATAAATTGACAAAACGAGAAGAAAAATATTTGCGCGACGTATCTATTTTTATAGTGCGTTTTTATGTAAAATATTGGTTTCGGTCAACATTATCTGTTGAAGCTCCAAATCTGGACTTTAAATTTATATTCGAAATGTATAATTACACCAAAGTTGATCCGAAAATTGCAAACGTCGTTTTAAAAAAAGGTTGCAACCACTTGTGGTATTTATCTGATGATGACGACAGTGTCACATACATTGAGAAAAGAGAAATGGTGAAACAACTTTTGGAACTTCGTGTTGACGATGAGGATGACGAAACTTCCACAAAACGCTTAAGAACAAGATTTGCCAACGTTTATTACAAAGGGATTTTCTGATTTTGTCACACCTTATTCTTCGCAATTTTTCGATCGATTTAATATTTGGAATACATATTTAAAAATTTAAAAGTGGTAAATGATACCGCCGAGCGAGCTGTTAAACTTATGCAAGACTACAATCAAGCACATACTAACAACAACAAAAAGATGAGTTTCAGAAGTTGCTGAACGTCGCAAAAGAATATTCTAGTCAATATTCTAACCATCGAGAAATAAAAATTGCTTACTTTAATACAAAAGTCGAGTTTTAACTATTTTTTGTTGGTTGTAAATAGTTTGACAATAATTGTGTGACAATTCACCCCAAGTTGATTTTTTCTTCAACCTGTGATTTTTTGGCAGATGTCCTTGCCATTAAAGCCACTTTGGCCTATGTTGAATAGTTTGTGGCGAAATATAGTTTGCAAAATGAAGTAGCATCTCTGATCCTATCTCAACATGACTTTTAAACCGATCCTGAGGCTAGCCTTTAGAAAACCACGCTCTTTTCTTACACTTTTTCCAAGGGTAGTGCACAAAATATTAATTTATTATTAATTTAAAAAAAAATGTTATTATGTTGGTTTTGTTATCAGTTCAAAGAAAACAAATTAACTTATTGGAAAAAGTTTAGTTTTGGTTGTAAAAAGTCCTTTTTTCTATTTTAATTTAATTTTTTCTTCGGCTGGGTCAATATCATTGAAAAAGTGTTACAAAAATGTGATACTAAAAATCTTTTTTTTTAAGTATATGACTATGAAATAAGAAAGTAAGTATAGACTTTCGTTTTAAAAAGATTTAGCAAAAACAAGAAATGAAAATTAGACGAATAGGATAACATTTGCCAAAACCACCGACTAGAGAAGTCACAAATGCATGAAATATCAGGGAGCGACTGTTTTTTGTCGCTAGGTGTACAAATGTCGTGCTTTAACTATTTTTGTGGGCTTAAATATAAACCAATTGGGCAGAAATTTTTGGAGAAGAGTTATATTCTAAATCATATAAAAAAATCAGTCCGATCAGAGGGATATAAGGTATAGCTGCAACTCTGGACCTCTAAACGTATTCCAATCGGGCTAAAACTTTTTATTTTATTGTTTCATAACAAAAGAAAAATTTTAAGACCCTGAGACCTTTGAAATTCAAAATTTCAAAATAATAATAATAATTACACTATCCGACACGATTTTTCTTCAAGGAACAAGGCCAAATTTTTCTTAAAGATTTGGGGCTTAGAAATGGTTGGATGATATTTTTTTCTATGTCAGAACTTTTTTTAAGAATTTTTTAAACTGGTATTTTTTTA
Source organism: Drosophila subsilvestris (assembly GCA_035043285.1). NCBI lineage: Eukaryota > Metazoa > Arthropoda > Insecta > Diptera > Drosophilidae > Drosophila > Drosophila subsilvestris. The sequence continues at coordinate 38,650 of JAWNNB010000081.1, read as the reverse complement.
AAGCTTTTTACTGCACAAAAATCATTAATTTTGCATTTGAATGCTTTATGTTTCCCAGACGGTAAGCTGAAATCACAAAGTGTTTGGGCTTTAATTGTAGCTTTTTAAATTATATTTCCAGAATAGAAAAGTTCTTCACCATCAGACGTAAGATACTTGAGTTATGTGCAAAAAAGAAGCGCTACCTCTGAAAAAAACTTTAAAAAAAATACCAGACTTTAAAATTTCTTCCAAAGAAAAAAAAACCATAATTCTTTTTAAAAATTTTAAAGCCCTATATCTATCAGAAAAAGTCGGTTTGGATCCTTGAGGAAAAAAAAGTTCGATTTTGTCGTGTAGTGTTATACACTCACTCGCATATCTCTGCGTACACCCCCAAAAAATTTCAAAAGCAAACTTTAAACACAAATTTTCCTGCCATTAATGCATGTATTTAACTCATTCTTTTTTCCAACTTAACTTTAGTTTATTGTCTTTAATGACGTATTTTATTTAGAAATATTCAACCATGGATTACATTTTAATTTTAATTCTAAACTTAACACTACGAAAAAGTGTACACTCAAAAGTCTGCGTACAGCTGTTTGAAACTATGTGGAATGCAAGATTCTGCGATTACCGTTAGGATTTTTGGCGACGATCTTCTGCAGGTTGTATAAGCAAGTGGGTATTGCATAGTTGAAATTAAAATTTTGCATTAAATGCCAGTGAATTTCAACATGGAACAAAAAGGAAAAGAAATTTCTGTTGAGGAGCAAAAAATGATTATAGCATTTTTCTTGGACGGAAAATCGTATGGAAACATTGGTGCTCTTGTTGGTAGAGCCCACTCCTCCATCCAAAATGTTATAAATAATTTTAATTCGACTGGCAGTATCTTGTCAAAGGCTCGTTCTGGCCGTCCGCATTTGCTAACCAACCGCGAACAGAAGACTATTATGAAATATATTCGGCTTAGTCCCAAGACTACAGCTCATCAGACACAGCTTCAGATCGAGGATAGTTTTTCCAAAACAGTTTCCGAAGAAACTGTACGCTGTGTCATAAAAAAGGCTGACTACCATAGTAGAGTCGCCCGCAAAAAACCTTTGATTTCAGAAGTCAATAGGCAAAAGCCCATAACTTTTGCTAATGAGTTTATTTCAAAGCCCCAAGACTTCTGGAATAAATTTATATATTCCGACGAAAGTAAATTCTGCATATTCGGCATCAAGGGAAAGTTTTGGTATGGAGGAAAAGCGGAGAAGTCTTCAAAAAAGAAAACTTAGTTGGCACGGTGAAACATAGAGGAAGCGGAATAGTGGTGTGGGGGTGTATGACGGCAAGCGGCGTGGGAAAATTGACATTTATCGAGACAATCATGGATCAAGGAATCTACATCAACATTTTAAGAAACAAATTTAAAGCAAAGTGCTGAACAATTGGAGCTGGAAAGTGAATATTGGTTCCAGCAAGACAATGACCCGAAACATACTGCACAAAATATAAAGCTTTGGCTGCTGTATATTGTCAAAAATCAGCTGCGAACACCTCCCCAGAGTCCTGATCTCAACCCTATTGAACATTTGTGGGATTTTCTTGAGAGAAAAATCCGAATACAGACAAAAACATCGAAACAATTGCTCAAGAATGTAACTGTGGAGGAATGGGGAAAAATCACTCTGGAGGAGACAAAAAAACTACTCGATTCCATGCCGAAACGCCTTTCGGAGGTACTGCAGAAGAAAGGATACCCTAAAAGCTATTTAAAAGGATGATTTTTGATGTTAAACCAAACTGTACGCAGACTTTTGAGTGTACACTTTTTCGTAGTGTTAAGTTTAGAATTAAAATTAAAATATAATCCATAGTTGAATAATTCTAATTAAAATACGTTAGAATAAACTAAAGTTATGTTTGAAAAAAGAATGAGTTAAATACATGCATAAATGGCCGAAAAATTTGTGTTTAAAGTTTGCTTTTGAAATTTTTTGGGGGTGTACGCAGAGATATGCGAGCGAGTGTACATACTAGACATATACGCCGCCGAGCCACGCCGCCGCCGATTTTTTACTTTTCTGACGCGCCGCCGCCGACTCACGAAAATATCCGCGGCGCCGGCGGCGGCGTTCGGCGTCATACATTTTTGTACAGATTTAAGCATATTATCCAGCACCGAGGAATCAAAAATTTATGTTAACGGAAAAATTTAAAATATATCGTATAAAGTTGCAAAATAGTCGCCTCGATTTATTCGAATAATTCTTATGTCTCATCTCCCATCTGCCGGTCCATCTCTATAACAGCTGTAGTTCATGTGTTGTTTGTTTGCTTGGTTTGTTATGTGCGTAAATAATTTCATAAAGTAAGTTTCACAATATATTTATTGGTATTAGAAATATATCAATTCATTATTCTCACAACAAACAGATGGATAAGTCATTGGGCATGTACGCAATCAAAATTCTGCGTAATGCAAATCGCAAAAGCAAAGTATGGGAGTTTTTTGGCATCTTGCAAGTGACAACGACAACCGAAAGCAAATGTATTGAAGAGGACAAGGTTTTTTGTAAACTATGTTTTGATGAGCAGAAAAAGAAAGACGAAACAATAATATTCTCATGGTAATAATTAATTTCACTTTTTAAGTTCAAAATAAGATTTTGACAATTGTTTCAGTGCTAAGATTCAGTCGTATTCCCAAAACTGCTCAACAGGGAACTTAACTCGTCACCTTAAAAACGAACACAATGTTCGCGATATCGATTCTTCAGCTACAGGTGGATCGATATCAAATTTGTTCAACAAATCCACGCCAATAAATTTTCTGGAGGGAAAAGGCATCTGCAATGCCATAATCTATGCTATTCCAGCAACGAGCACACCCAGTGAGCGAGTATTTTCTATAGCAGGTCTAACAATAACTCATAAACGGTCGCAGCTCAGTCCTCACAACGTTAATAAAATTTTGTTCATTCATGACAACTATGATTATTGCAAAAAAAACTTATCTTAATTTATTATTATTTTTTTTTTTACGATAACTGAATATCGATGATTGTATGATAACTTAGAAAAAAAGAGAACACGCGGAACAGAAAGAAAAAAGTTTGAGTTAAAAAATTGTAAAAGAAATATTAAATAAACGCGCAAATGCGCAATGGAATGGACGCAATCAATGGAAGAGTGACGGATAGCCAATCCAACGTCTTTCGAGCCGGATAATACAATTACCATTCCACAGGTACAACAACATGGTCTTTCGAGCCGGATAATACAATTACCATTCCACAGGTACAACAACATGGTCCTTCGTAGCCTTGCGAAACAGCATATGAAAATATTTGCCACATCGCATTTGCTTTAGCATCTAACGACACCAAGAGACGCTATTTCATCATCCGTTGCAAGTGTGTATGCATATGTATGTGTTCTAAGCTTGTCAGATTTAGACACACATATCAGCAACAGACAGTTGCACCGACGACGCATACACACAAGCTCACAGACCCAACAACACTTATATGTATAAGCCAAGGCTTGGGTATACATACAATTTGCAGACAGCAGAGTAAGGCAGATAGCAGACAGCGATCATGCCACCAAAGCGCAAGCCGAAAACGCCTAAAAATGCAGACAAAGAAAAGATAGCTGCCGACGACGACATACAGCATATTTCCGATTATGATGAAATTAACAACACGGTAGTTCCAGCCTCGACACCATTTCCAGCTACAAAGAAAGGAGGATCAGGAACATCAGAATGCTCTCGGAAATCGACGAAAATGGAGAAACTCGAAATTCAAATGGATTTTTTTATGCAGCAACAAGTTGAGCTTCAACAACAAATAGAACTGGAACGTGCAGGGACTTCAGGAAGCGTGCAAAACAAGGATGCACATGAAGACAAAACACAAGCGGAATCCAGAACACGTCAGTGGATCGACGGACTTCCACGTAAGTTACAGTTTGAGTGTAGCGCTAATGATAACAACGAAAAGACGAGTTCCAATTTAATTGAAAGTTTTATGGCAAGACAAACAATCGCGCAGGATTTGCCAAAATTTGCAGGCGACCCTTTAGACTGGCCTATATTTCGCGCTGAGTTTGTCAACAGCACAGCAAGTTGTAAATTTAATGATTACGAAAATATTATTCGTTTAAGAAAGGCTTTGACAGGTAGAGCTAAGGAAGCAGTACAGTAGCTTCTATTATTGCCACAAAACGTTAATGATGTCATTGAGATTTTGAAAGAACGATTTGGAGATGCAAATCATATTGTACGACAGTTAATTGATAAAATAAGAAATATTCCTGTTTTAAAAGATGACAAATTTGAAAGATTTATAAATTTAGATGACCAACTTAAAAATTTAATTCATACTTTGTTGTCCCTTGAGCAAATTGACCATATTAGAAATCCTATTTTGTTTAATGACATATTGGAAAAACTTCCAGTATCACAACGCATGTCCTTTATGCAGCATTATCAAGAAACGGATAAAGAAGAACCGCAACTACTAGTGTTGCAAAGGTGGATTGCCAAAAAAAGTAAAGCTGCTCAGTTATTAGGGTATGGACCAGAGAACTGCAAGAACCCACCGGCACTTAAGGTGCACCGGGTAAATGTAGGGTGATTTTGACACCCGGTGTTTCTAACCACCGGACAACTGAGTGTACAATACAATCATGCATGGGTGTTTGCACACACAAGTAACAAAATTGAGTAGGTAGCTGTGTGCATGAGTGTGTGTGGCATACATTGCCGCATCGGAGTCCAAAAAAGGGTGGGTGAAAAGGGAAGCACAAAATGTATAGAGTGTCTTGGGTGTTGAGATTTCTTTTGTGGAAGGCTTAGCTTGTGTTGCTTTTTTAGTACTTGCTGCTGAAAATGCGTCGCTCAGTCGCAATATGAAAATTTCAACAAGCACGAAGAATTAATTTTATTTTTACAGCCGAAAATTACTCATGAGTACACACACAGGCACCATGGTGTGTACAAAACACCCGGGTGATACGCATTGCTTGAGTGCGACCGACACCCGTTGCCTAAAAACATCTGGGTGCGTGCAGAAAAAGAACGGGTGATTGTGTGAGTGAGTGCGAGATATTGCCGGAACTCGCAGCACACACACAACTTTTGGTGAGTGAGTGTCTTTGATTTGCTTAGCCGGTGGCGAGTGGCACCGGTACACACTATTCGTAGGGTGTGAGTAGGGTGGCAAAAACTGACACCCTTGCAGTTCTCTGGTATGGACTGAACAAGCCAAAAGAAACGACACTTACTATATCAGATGATAAGTGGTCACATAAACAAATACCGACTAAATATTGCAATTTTTGTAAGCTAAATGATCACTATGTGTCATCATGTGACAAATTTAAAGGCCTAGACGTTGACAAACGCTGGGAGCACGTCTCTAAAAATCATTTATGTATTGCATGCTTATGTAAGAATCATGCAATGCAAAATTGTAAACGCAAAAAGATTTGTAGTATTAATAAGTGTACGTACAGCCATAATACATTATTACATAAAGATAAGCTACCAAACTTGGCAGGTCAGAATCTAATTTTACCAGAGATTCAAGATCACCAAATAGATACCCAAAGAAATTATAATATAAACTTGAATCAGACTAACGTATTGCTTAAGATAGTTCCTGTTACACTTATGGGTCCCAATGAAAGAATTAACACATATGCACTCTTAGACGAAGCCTCGACAGTTTCTTTGATTGATCATAAGTTAGCCAACGATTTAGAATTAGAGGGGCCAACATGTCCTTTTAAAATGCAATGGACCAATAATGAGACTTACGAGCAGGAAGATTCGCGAATTGTTAGTATGCGTATAAAAGGAAAGGGCGACAGTTCAAAAACCTTTACTTTACGTAAAGTAAAAACTGTATCTGACCTTAACTTGCCAATGCAAACCGTTGTGATAAACGACATAAGAGAAAATTGGAAATTCCTAAATGACTTTAAGGACTGTGCATACAAGAATGCAATGCCTAAGATACTTATTGGACAAGATAATTGGTCACTCATAGTCACGCGTAAGATAAAACATGAGTCCTTTAGTGGACCAGCGATTAGTAAAACACTCTTGGGATGGGTTGTTCACGGCAATGTAAATTTAAATGGTACGGACAATAATTCAAATTATATGTTACACATAGCTGACTGTACATATGAGAAAGACGAAATAGACGATTTAAGTATTTTGCACAACCTTGTCAAGTCCTATTGGTTGATGGAGAATGAAATGACTTTTCCAAAAGATAATCCAATATCTTTGGACGACAAAATATGCTTGGATATCATTGATAAGACACTTGTGAGAAAAGGAAATAGATTTTAGTGTGGGTTATTTTGGAAGAACGAGAATACTGTATTGCCGGAAAGTTACAATAACGCATACAATCGACTAATTCTGTTAGAACGCAAAATAGACAAAAACAAGCCATATGGTTCAAAGTATCAGGAAGTGATAGAATCATATATAGACAAGGGATACTTAAAAAAATTAAGTGCAGAAGAATCTTCAATTCAAACCCCCTTTACGTATTATTTACCGCACTTTGGTGTTACAAATATCAACAAGCCAAACAAACTCCGCATTGTCTTTGATGCGGCTGCAAAAAGTCATGGTACTTGCTTAAATGATTATCTTCCGACAGGACCCGACCTTTACAACGAGTTGACAACAGTCTTAATGAATTTTAGACGGTCTAAGATAGCATTTGTTGGTGATATTAAGGAAATGTTTTTGCAGATAAAAGTAAGACAGGAAGATAAACACGCCCAAAGAATTTTGTGGCGAGGATATGATCGTCAAAAAACCCCTGACACATATGAGATACAAGTACTTTTCTTTGGTGCGAAATGCAGTCCGTGTATTGCCCAACAAACTAAAAACCGAAATGCCCTTGATTTTCAAGATCAGTTTCCACATGCATGTCAGGAAATAGTTTCAAAACACTATATGGACGATTATTTAGGAGGAACTGAAGATATTGTAAGCGCAGTTCAGTTGATAAAAGACGTCTCTCATATCCACAAACAAGCAGGTTTTGAAATGTGTAATTGGACTTGCAATTCATATGAAGTTTTGGAGCAACTCACGGACATAGACAAAAGGAAAACTGACCAAAAAACTAAAAGCCTGACTGAGGAACGCGTATTAGGATTGATCTGGGACTATGAGAAAGATTTTTTTACGTTCAATCTAAAATTTCAATCAATTTATAGCGATATCTTGACTTTAACTAGACGACCTACAAAGCGCGAAATTCTTAAACTCACCATGTCGATTTATGATCCTTTAGGATTTCTTTCTAATATTTTGATAGCAAATAAAATACTTTTACAAGCTATCTGGGAAAGTGGCATAGAGTGGGACGACAAGATAGCGACAGAACATTATTCTTTGTGGGAAAAATTATGCAAAAATATAGCCAGGTTAAATGAACTAAATATCTCAAGACAAATGACTAATTTAAAGATTGACGAGTGTAATGTGCAACTACACATATTTTGCGATGCCTCAAAATTGGCATATGCTTCGTGTGCATATTTGAGATTTGACGATAGAAAACATATAGACTGTTCGCTTGTCCTTGCTAAGTCGAGAGTTGCACCACTTAAGCCAATGTCCATACCAAGACTTGAGTTACAGGGAGCACTTCTTGCCGCACGACTCAGTAAGACAATTAAAGAAATGCTAAATATCCACATTGACAAGACTTATTTATGGACGGATGCAGAGATAGTATTGTACTGGCTTAAATCGAGTACCAAACGATTTAAAATCTTTGTTTCACAAAGACTAGGTGAGATTCAAGAATTGACAAACATTAGCGACTGGAGATATGTACCGACAAAGCTCAACCCCGCTGATGAAGCCACAAAGATTCGAGACATAGACTTTTCATCAACTAGTTCTTGGTTAAAAGGACCCACGTTTTTGAGTAAACAAGAAAATGAATGGCCAAAGGGAAAGTTGTTTAACGAGATTCAAAATGATAATGATCAGGTAACCGTAGAATATGTACACGTCACCACAAGTATAAATGATACCAATATTTTGCCAGATTCTGTACGATTTTCCAACTGGATGAGGTATTTGAGAACAACTGCATGGGTCTTACGGTACATAAATAATCTAAAGTCTTTAAAAGACAAGCGCACTAACAGCGAACTGATTAAGACAGATATTGACAGTGCAGAGTATTTGATTTTTAAAAATGTTCAACGACAGAGCTATGGCAAAGAGATAGACTGTCTCTTAGACAATAAACCAATAGAAAACACGAGCAAATTAAAAACACTACCAATATTTATCTAAGAGAATGGATTACTTAGACTCAAAGGACGATTGGATAAAAATTAAAAACACTACCAATATTTATCTCAGAGAATGGATTACTTAGACTCAAAGGACGATTGGATAATGTTAGTGAAAGGGAATTTGATAATGATTCAAAAAATCCAATTGTTTTATCCAAAGACAACCAGGTTACAATTCTAATTATTCAGTTTTATCATTTAAAAAATTGTCACATCGGTACAGAAACAGTGATAGCCAATCTCCGACAAAGATTTTGGATAACAAACTGTCGAAATACAGTAAAAAAGGTAATTCGTAATTGCCAACTTTGTAAAAATAAGAGAGCCCTTCCACAGGTGCCAAGAATGGGCCAACTGCCCGCATGTAGAGTAACGCCGACTGAACGACCTTTTTTAAAAATAGGAGTTGATTATTTTGGCCCGATTGAAGTTCTTGTCAATCGCAGCCATGTTAAACGATATGGAGTTATATTTACCTGTATGGCTACTCGTGCAGTTCATTTTGAGATAGCTGAGGATTTATCTAGTAATGCTTTCATGCATGTCTTTCGACAATTTGTAGGTCGACGCGGTATCCCCGAGGAAATATATTCAGACAATGGTACAAATTTTACCAAGGCGAGCAAAGACATCAACATACTGACATCGCAATGGCCAGCTGATGAACTGACACAGTTTTTTGCCTCGAAAAGATGCAAATGGGTTTTCAACCCTCCATTAAGTCCCCACATGGGAGGAGCTTGGGAGAGACTTATTCAATCTACCAAAAAATATCTATCTTTTATGTTAAAAGAACGTTATCCCAAAGAGTATGTTTTGAGGACTTTATTTTGCGAAATAGAATTCATCATGAATAGTAGACCTCTTTTATATATACCAGCTGATTCAATTGAATCAGCACCCTTGACGCCAAACAATATTTTGATAGGTCCCAATTTCAGGGATTCATTTTATGCTAATGCTTCTGACTCTGATTTAATATGTTTAAACAATTGGAAAGCCTCGCAACGATTAGCTGATGTATTTTGGCAGAAATGGAAGAAGGATTACAGACAGTATCTTTTAAGCAACCGAAAATGGTCAAAAGATCAAAAAATTATACAAGAAGGTGACATCGTATTACTTATGGATTCTGACTTGCCAAGAAATTGTTGGCCAAAAGGCCTAGTGACTAAGATATATCCATCTAATGATGGTCGTACAAGAATTGTAGACATTAAGACAACAACTGGCATTTATAAGAGATCTGTTGTAAAACTAATTAAGCTTCATGTATACAAGTAATTGAAGTATTGCCGATAGCAATACTTGGGAGGAGAATGTTGAAAAAGTTATTATTTAGTTTAGTCTCACAATCGATATATTACTTTATAATGAATATTATTTAACCGATAGTTTAGGACGATAACTGAATATCGATGATTGTATGATAACTTAGAAAAAAAGAGAAAAACACGCGGAACAGAAAGAAAAAAGTTTAAGTTAAAAAATTGTAAAAGAAATATTAAATAAACGCGCAAATGCGCAATGGAATGGACGCAATCAATGGAAGAGTGACGGATAGCCAATCCAACGTCTTTCGAGCCGGATAATACAATTACCATTCCACAGGTACAACAACAATTACTATTAATTTGTTATAATTTTTTTAATTTTAATTTTGTTTGAATAAACACATGAAGAAATACTTTTTTAAGTTCCAAAAAATTGTATTTATTTATTGTTTACGCCGCCGGCGCCGACAAATTAGACGGCGGCGTACGCCTTCGAACAGTTCGTCGGCTAAGCCGCCGCCGCCGATATTTTTTGGCCTCTACGCCGCCGCCGAAGCTAGCATAGTCGGCGTAAACCTCTAACCTGTGAGGCTGCTGCGGATTTGGAACAATTTCTGAAGATGCGGCTCTGGTCATCGCTGGAATGCTTCCAGTGGTGGACCTAGCCGAGGAAGCTAGATAAATCTCGTTGGAGCTTGATGTACACCCAGCGACAAAAAAAAAAGCCACACCTTGAAATTTCATTCATTTTTGACTTCACTAGTCGCTGGTTTTCGCAAATGTTAGTCGATTCGTCTAATTTTTATTTTTTCTTGTAAAACAATTTCAAACAAAAGTGCATACTAAGTTTTTTCCTATCATAGTCATACACTAAGAAAAAAATGATTTTTAAAATCCCACGTGTGTAACGCTTTTTCCGTAATTTTGACCAAACAAAAGAAAACATTAAATTTAAATAGAAAAACGACTTTTAATATCCAAAACTAAATTTTTTCCAATAAATTAATGTAATTCCTATTAGCTAATAACAAAAAAATTACAATTGCATCGTTTTTTTTTAAATTAGTAATTCATTAATATTTTGTAGTAACACCTTTGGCAAAGGGATAAGGAAAGAGCATTTTATTTTAAAAACGATCCTTATGATTGGTATTAAAATTTTGTTCAGATAAGATCTCAGGTGCTATAACGTTGTGCAAATGATATTTTGGCTCGAACTATTCAACTTCGGCCAAAGGAGGTGACTTCAATGGCAAGGACACCTACCAAAAAATACCTTCAAAATTTTCAAATAAAAACGAGAAGGAACGTGAGTCGCTTCTAGTCGCGACTCTACTTTTATACCCGTACTCAGTCAGTATATAAATTTGTGAGCTTATGATTAAAATTAAAAAAAAAAATTTTATTTTACATTTTACATTTTTTGCTACATATGTAAACTACATCTACATGTAAAATGTAGATAATACATCTAGAAAAAATATTCTACATCTACCATTTAGATTCTACATCTCCTCCGCTAGGGGTTGCTCGCGCATTGCACAGGGCAGAGTGTGTGCGAGCGAGAAAGAGAATGAGTAGCGTCAGCAGCGCCAGAGGAGGTGGGGAAGCAACTGAAAATTAATTTCTTTATTCTGGCTATAATAATGATCCGATCTGGTTCAGATTCGGCAACCTGATAGATATGGTCATTCTCTACGATACTGCGTTTTTAGTTCTATCGTATCTTCAAAATTGTGGATGCCACAAGTTTTCGTCCTTTGTGAAGGCGGAAGGGGGCGGGGCGAAATTTTGAAATACACTTGTAACAGTGTGATATCACATGAGTCTGGAAAAAAATTTCGTTGCTCTAGCTTTTATAGTCTCTGAGATCGAGGCGCTCATCAAGACGGACAGACGGACTACCAGACAGACAGACAGAGACTCGGCTATTGATGCTGATCAAGAATATATATACTTTATGGGGTCGGAAAATTTTCCTTCTCTGCGTTACACATATCCACTTTTACCACAAATACAGTATACCCCTTAACTCTTTTTGAATACGGGTATAAAAAATAGCTTAAATTGGTTGAAGGAAAAATCTAATTGAAGTAATTCAGAGTGGTAACGCATTATATTCTCGGATGAGTATAAATTAAATATCATTGGATCCGATGGCTTCCGCACAGTTCGCCGTAGAACAGGAGAATGATATTTCGAAAACTGCTGTATTGTCACTGTAATGTCACTGTCACTGAAATCTAGCTATAAAACTGAATCGCTTTTACTAGTTCAGGGTTTGGTTAATGCAAAAAAGTTTGAAAAGATTATTTTCAATTGCGTTGTACCTAGAATCGAATCCAATGCTGTGATGAAAGAACTCATCATTCAGGACGATTATGCACCTTGTCATAGGGCTCGGTCTGTAAGTGATTCTTTGACTTTGTGCTTATTTTCATAATCTCATCTGATAATATAATGCTTTACCACTCTTAATCACTTCAATTAGATTTTTTCTTCGACCAATTTAAGCTTTTTTTTATTTGAAAGTTTTGAAGGTATTTTTTGGTAGGTGTCCTTGCCATTGAAGTCACCTCTCCTTTGGCCGAAGTTGAATAGTTCGAGCCAAAATATCATTTGCACAACGTTATAGCACCTGTAATCTATCTGAACAAAATTTTAATATCAATCATAAGGATCGTTTTTAAATTAAATTGCTCTTTCCTCTCCTCCTTTGCCAAAGGTGTTACTACAAAATATTAATTAATTAATAATAACAATTATAATTAATAACAGGGACCGTAATCATTATAAGCTATAGTTTAAAAATCACTCAATAATAATTTTTTTTTAGTTTTTGGGATAATTATTATTGATAATCATTATTTTTATTAATTATTATTAATGATTATCCATAATAAGTATGTTTGAGCAAAAAAAATAAAACTCAAAAATAATGATTAAATGTTGAGTTTTATTTTTTCGCTCAAATATAAAACTCAAAGTTAAATAATGAAAATATCATGGAAAGTTGGACAAAAATGTATACATATCCTTACTAATTAAGTCAAGACGAGCACAAATAAAAACAATTTAAAAAAATATTCTCATATTTTGATGAAAATATGTATAAATTTGTAAGATATTGAGGTTGAGCCTTGTATTTGTGCTTCTTAACTAAATATAGCAAGACTTAGGCTCAATTTGCCTATTAATTATTTCATATAAATCAAAAACATGAACATTCAATTGTGGAATGCATGCATGCATTTCCGAACTGGTTGCTTGTAGAAGTTTCGCTCGCCATACATAAAGCTTTCATAGACAACATAGATAAGAAGAGAATCTTAGTAGTTGCAACCGGGCCTACTCCCCATCGCATATATTAAATTAGAATATGTGCTAGCTTAGCCGACGTAGAATTTTCGGGTTTGTGTATACCTCTAGTACATATGTACATACATACATATGTATGTATGAATATTAGACCTCCGGACGTGCATATTACACGCGACGGAATTCTGACTGCTGGTCTTTGCCAAGAAAGAAAGAAAAGAACAAAGATGATCAAGAACGAGTGTCTTTAGGTAAATCAATATGTACACATGTACATACATTCATGTATGTATGTAGGAACAAATACAAAAAATACGCACACGACATTGGGTTACTATGTTATTGTGCAACTATCGAAGCAAATTATCAATTAAAAATTAGAATTTTTTTTGTTTTTTGAACTTTAATTAAGATCTGATACAGTATTTGGGGAATACATTTAAATGGCAATCTACATATGTATTTATATACATATAGTATGTACATATGTACATACATATTTAAGCAAAGCCGTCAAAAAATATAGAAATCTGGGTTTGTCTGTACTGTGCTTTTATGATGTCAGTCTGTCAGACAAACAAATATATATATATCCATACATGTATGTACATATTTACATATATAGATCAGTTAAGGAATTCAATATTAGCTCCGCTACAAACTGAGATATTTATGAGCACACGTGTGTTGTGATTAAATAGGGATATTCTTATTTCCACAATCATAGAAATATAAATTTCCGTCATACGAGGTAGGCATTAGACACTTTTGTATTTTCCCTTAGCGTTGAATTGCTTGGTATTTAAAAATGACGGGAATACTTATCCCGTTTTTAATTTCAAGCTCACTAAATAGGCTATAGTTCTACTTTTTATACTAGTATGGGGTAATGGTATAAAACATGTTGAATGTACTATATGTACATATGTATGTATATGGATTTTCTAAATGGACTATCATTAAAGCTTTTGATCAGTCAGACTTCGGAGATCCTGCATGTTCATTTTGTGCTCATGCATAGTTCAATATAATTTCACAAAAAAAGATTGGTTGAGGACAAACACGAAGAACTAAAATTAGCGATTGCAGCCTCATTAAAAAATAAAATGATCAGCTTAAAACTGGACACAGCGACAAGGTGCAATCGCGGAATTTTGGGAATCAATGTGCAATTCTATAGTGGCCTTAAAATTTGCGTGAGAACTCTGGGACTAATCGAGCTTTGTAAGGCACACACATCCATCAATCTGCGTGCAGAAATACAGTCTGTTTTGAACGACTTCGAAATAATGAAGGATCAAATTTACACCGTCACAACAGACAACGGTCGCAATATGATCAAGGCGGTAGAGCTCTTAAATGATTCCTCGAGTGAGAGTAACGAAAGTGACGGCGAAGAAAACAATTATTTTAGGGATGACATATTAAAAGAAGTTAAAGTACATTCAATAACGTCTATTAAATGTCCCGCACACACTTTGCAGCTGGCTGTAAAAGATTTTTTGAGTCAACTTCTAGATGGATCACAGACTTTTATCGACAGAGCTCGGAAAATTGTGAAACTTTTAAGAGCTCCTTCATACAGGTATGTTTAAAATTAAATGTTCTATATTTTCCATTTAATTACAATTTGTGTCTTCTTAGATATTTAATAACAGAAGAGTCTCTCCCACAACCGGAACTTGATGTAGCTACGCGTTGGAATTCGACATACTCTATGCTGAAAAAACTTATCATCTTTGAAAGTTTTTGTGAAGAGCACTTGGAAGGGTCAATGAATCTTTCTGTTAATGACTGGGCGGATGTTAAAAGCCTTGTAAGTACTTTGGAGCCAGCATACACAGCCACTCAAAAACTTCAGAGCACCCAACTGTACATGGGTGACTTTTACAAGCTATGGCTGGAGCTCAAGCTTACAGTAAAGGCCACTAAGAACAGCCTCAGTCAAAAATTTGAAAGTTGCTTGAGCAAAAGAGGAGAAGATTTGCTGGGAAACCATGCCGTCATCTGCAGCATATACCTGGATCCGAGGATCAGAAGGGTTTTGCTGCAAAACCCAATAGGTCTTATGCTCGCTAGAGCACAGCTTAAGCAGCTTATATCAATAATAGGCAAAATTGAGACAAATGTAAATATATACATAATCCCCATGAGTAACAATATTTATAACATATTAATACTATTTTTCAGATTAACATTGCGCCCATTCGTGGAAGTTCAAGCTGTGAAAGCACCGAGGCATCCACGTCAAGTCAAGCGCAAAATGTAGAGGCTTTTCAGGACACAAATACTTGTTCCCTTTTGAACGAGTTTTTAAATTCGATTGAGGTTGCTTCCGGCGATGAAGATGAAGATGACGTGGCTAGGGAGAGACTGGAAATAGCGTATCGAGAAATTGATAGCTACAACCCCAAGCCAGTAGATATTAACCAAAATATACTGGAATACTGGGAAGAGAAGAGGTTCAAATATCCCAATTTGTTTAAACTAGCTAGGGTTGTGCACTCTGTTCCCGCAACTCAAGTTAGCGTTGAGAGGTCGTTTTCTGCTCTGAAACTGGTGCTTACAGATTTGAGATGCAACCTCTTACCGGAGTCTTTGCAAAAACTTCTTTTTGTAAAACTAAACAAATAAATAATTAGAAAATAAACATATGTATTATTAAAAAAAAATGTGCCTAAAAATATGTTCTATGCGTTCTTCTTGACTTAATTAGTAAGGATATGTATACATTTTTGTTCAACTTTCCATGATATTTTCATTATTTAACTTTGAGTTTTATATTTGAGCGAAAAAATAAAACTCAACATTTATCATTATTTTTGAGTTTTATTTTTTTTGCTCAAACATACTTATTATGGATAATCATTAATAATAATTAATAAAAATAATTATTATCAATAATAATTATCCTTAAAACTGAAAATTTAAAAATTTTGGTGGATTTGCATAGTTTATCCTTAGAGCAGTCTGTAGGTATATTTAATTCTTCTGTGCGGCTACTTTAAGTTTATGATTTTTTTGTTATTAGCTAATAGGAATTACATTAATTTATTGGAAAAAATTTAGTTTTGGTTATTAAAAGTCGTTTTTATACCCGTACTCAAAAAGAGTTAAGGGGTATACTGTATTTGTGGTAAAAGTGGATGTGTGTAACGCAGAGAAGGAACATTTTCCGACCCCATAAAGTATATATATTCTTGATCAGTATCAATAGCCGAGTCGATAGAGCCATGTCTGTCTGTCCGTCCTGATGAGCGCCTCGGTCTCAGATACTATTAAAGCTAGAGCAACGAAATTTTTTTCCAGACTTATGTGATATCACACTGTTACCAAGTGTATTTCAAAATTTCGCCCCGCCCCCTTCCGCCTTCACAAAGGACGAAAATCTGTGGCATCAACAATTTTAGACATACGATAAAACTAAAAACGCAGTATCGTAAAGAATGACCATATCTACCAGATTGCTAAATCCGGTACAGATCGGATCATTATTATGGCCAGAATGAAGAAATTCATTTTCAGTTGCTTCCCCCACCTCCTCTGGCGCTGCTGACGATATTCATTCTCTGTCCCGCTCGCACACACTCTGCCCTGTGCAATGCGCGAGCAACCCCTAGCGGAGGAGATGTAGAATCTAAATGGTAGATGTAGAATATTTGTTCTAGATGTATTATCTACATTTTACATGTAGATGTAGTTAAAAGATGTAGCAAAAAAATGTAAAAAGTAAAACTAAAAAATTTTTTTTTAAATTTCAATCATAAGCCCATAAATTTATATACTGACTGAGTACGGGTATAAAAGTAGAGTCGCGACTAGAAGCGACTCACGTTCCTTCTCGTTCTATTTAAATTTAATGTTTTCTTTTGTTTGGTCAAAATTACGGAAAAAGCGTTACACACGTGGGATTTTAAAAATCATTTTTTTCTTAGTGTATGACTATAATAGGAAAAAAACTTAGTATGCACTTTTGTTTAAATTGTTTTAGCTACAAGAAAAAAAATTAGACGAATCGGCTAACATTTGCGAAAACCAGCGACTAGTGAAGTCAAGAGTGCATTAAATTTCAAGGTGCGGCTTTTTTTTGTCGCCGGGTGTATCTACACAAAATCGATCCCCGGCAGCTAGGAGACGCAAGAAGACGGCGGCGAGAGAAAGAAACCTAGATTGGTGGGAAAGCCGCTGGGCCAGCTCCCAAAGCTCTTTCGTAGTGATCAGACGTGATGACATCACAGTGATAAACAGCCGGTGTTTTTTTTTCCAATTAACTCCCCAATTATCTTTAACTTAAAATCAATTCTTAGCCGCGGGTGCATGCCTAATAATTGTGTAAAAACACAACTTATTTAAATAATTTAAAAACACAACTTATTTAATTAATTTAAAAACACAACTTATTTAATTAATTTTGTGCGTCGGTTAGTCGTGTGTTTGTGTTGTTGCTTTTCGTAAGTACGCCCTTTCATTACATTTAGCCAATCTTTTTCGTAGCTATTACCGTGTATCACTTTCTCTCTATCAGACAAATCCCAATAACTGTTCGTTCTCTCTTGC
The DNA here is from genome assembly GCA_035043285.1 of Drosophila subsilvestris. Classification (NCBI taxonomy): domain Eukaryota; kingdom Metazoa; phylum Arthropoda; class Insecta; order Diptera; family Drosophilidae; genus Drosophila; species Drosophila subsilvestris. Next base: position 21,170 of record JAWNNB010000081.1, on the reverse strand, counting down.
TCTTTCTGTTCGTAGCGCTCTCAGTTATAGGTTGTTGCTGCAACCCTCCTCTCTCATCACAGATTTTTCCGTTTTCGCTTTAAGCATTTGCTGTGCACATTGGTGTGATTGCTATTTGTTTTAAACTTTTTTTTTCGAAAAAACAAATTTAAAGACAACATTATGGATTTGGATCTGTGCCAAAAAAACCTGCAAGAAGCAGATTCCCCATGACCAGCCCAATATTCCTTCCTGACTTTGCGAAAGCGTAGTGCACGCAAATTGTTTAGGGATCTCGGGCCGTGTAGGAGATGTAAAAAAAATGGCCTGCACTATAGTTGTGAGGAATGCAGTGCTGTGGAAAACGACATCCGTTCGTTCATGAGGCAGACGCAGAGTGGCTTCAAAGATCTGATCGTGAGCTTTAAACAGCAATATGATCGGCTCTTGGCCATGAACACTCAGTTCAGCAGTTTGCAGCTGCTGGCTCAGTCTCCGAGGCGCAAGAAGTCTACTCCGCGGGACTTGCACAAGTACCGACTGTCTCTCGTCCGCCGGCATCCGAAAAACTTACTCCGACCACTCCGTCAGTGCAGCAGTTGATCACGTTTGTCACTCTAAGGGCAACAATCGCTGCTGGTGAAGCAGATTCGGGACCCGAATGCATCACTTCGGAGAGTATGCAGTTAGAAATGTCTGTAGCGTCCGTGTCCGTCGAGTCTGCACCCAACTCCTTAACTATCCTATCAGCTCCCACAAGCTAATAGACGTCCTGGACCACCGGATATTGCCATCACAGGTGCCAGACCTGTGGTTCCGAAACCACTGGTGGGAGTCCCACCAAAGCGGAAAATTTTTGTATCACGGCTTGCCACTGACCTTACATCTAACGATGTAACTGCTTTTATTCAAAGCAAAATAAAAGCCGATGGCTTAAAGGTGGAGAAGTTTAATTTCTCTTATGCCAGGGAGATAGCTTCCTTCAAAATAAGCACCACCATTTGCTCTGCCAAATTTTGGTGGTGAAAGAATACAAGGCTAAGAAGAAGAATAGGCCCCCCATAATTCTTCCTAGTAGTCAGACCAGTGATCCATCTCCACCATCATCTTTCCGCTCTATTTCAACCCATCCAAAAAACGAACTTCCTCACTTTTAGTTACTTACCAGAATGCCAGAGGTTAGCGTAGTAAGCTCAGCACTGCTTTTTTTGAGAGTCTCGCATTCTCGTCCCACGTTATTGTGTTTACCGAGACCTGGTTAAAGCCGGACATTCTTAGTTCCGAATTTTTGGCAGGTCGGTACACAATCTTTAGAAATGACCGTTCGTCTCGACGTGGATGAGGGGTCCTCATTGCAGTGGACCCAAACTTTACCTCGAAACATTTCATAGTCCAGGCTCAACAAGATCTGGAATTCCTGTGCGTAAAACTGATTTTCTCAGGCTTTTCCATTTTCATTACTTGCTCATATATTCCACCTTCCTCGGATATCTTAATATACGACCATCACTTTTCCGCTTTAAAAACTGTTTTTTCCTCGCTTCTTCGCTCTTCAGATAAAGACCATATGATAGTTCTTGGCGATTTTAATTTGCCAGGTACTGTTTAGTCTTCGGCTACCGAGTCCAATAACCTTGTGCCCATGTCACGACATGACTTTTTTGACGGCTTGTTGGACCTATCCCTGTCTCTAGTCAACCATGTAAAAAATTCCTTGGGTCGATTGCTTGATCTGTGCTTTGTCTCGGATCCGACCATAGCGTTGCTAACCCGAGTCCTTCCGCTCACTATACCTGAAGACTCCTACCATCCTACATTCGAAGTGTCGGTCGATAAACAGTTTTACAGCTTCGTAAATAGTAAGCGTAGAACGTCCGCACATCCATCCTCGCTATAATTTCTAAACATGGCGGCAAACAATGATCAGGCAATTGGGGATCTTTTTGCCCAATTTTTCCAAACAACCTATTCACATAAAAGCTACTCTGGTCAGCCGTATCCACACAGTTTACCAAAGTCGAATGGCATTTTCAGCCCCTAGTTAAATGAAAGTTCTCTGCTTCATGATCTTCGACTAGTTAAGCCGGTGTTTTCACCAGGTCCTGATGGAGTTCCCGGTTGTGTACTCAGGTACTGTGCCGATGCTCTGTGTGGTCCCCTACTTAAACTATTCACCCTATCCATAAATTCTTCATGCTTCCCCCGATCTTGAAAGAATCTTTATTATTCCTCTCCATAAGAAAGGTAGCAAGTCTATAGAGGTATATCTAAGTTATCCGCTATTCCTAAAATGCGACGATCAACAACCAAAAATTTATTAGAGTTTACCTCTTTTATCATTAAAGGCTTCCAAGGTAACTTGCAGACGGATGTTATCTACACTGATTTCAGTAAAGAATTCGACTCTGTAAACTACTCCCTTCTAGCAAAAAAAAACTTGACCATTTGGGGTTTCCGCCTAATCTTTTGAGATAGATTTCTAGCTACCTTGGCTCTCTTCAAAAACTGTTTCTTTTTACGTGTTTAGGTTACTTCTGGAGTACCACAGGGCAGCCATCTAGGCCCCTTACTTTTCACACTCTTTATTAATGACCTACCTTCAGTATTAAAAAATTCTCGAGTACTCATGTGCATACAGGATAATGCTAAAATGTGTCCAGTACAAGGAAATTTCATTTCACTCTTCGCTTGCAATCTGATCTGAATAACTTTTAGTCATGATGTTGTGCAAATATGTTACACCTTAATACATCGAAATGCAATGTTATGACATTTCATCGCTCCAGCCCCATGTTGGCTCCTTACACCCTCTGCGGTGGTTCTCTTGAGAGAATTACATTGGTTGACGATCTTGGTGTTAAACTAGACCACAAGTTAAAGTTTTCTGAACACGTTTCCACCATGGTAAATAAGGCCATGGGCGTGCTTGGTTTTATAAATAGGTGGTCAAAGGAGTTTGACGATCCCTATATAACAAAGACTCTATATCTCGCTTGTTCGTCCGATTTTAGAGTACGGCTCTTGTGTATGGTGCCGCCAGTACAAAGTACTTTTTACTTTTAGCTCTGCGTGGCCTCAAGGAACAATTGGCAGCACGATCAGCACGATGTCTCTGTACTTATTATTTTGACCAGTAGTGTAGGTGGAGACTCGCTAAGTACGAGTGCCCTCACAAGCGAGATGCTACGCAGCGAACAATACTGGTCCCGGGTATCTGAGTTCGTATCAAGGGTCATGCGGAAGCTGAGAGAGCTGGAGCGGGTGCGCAACGGCATAAAAGGAATTGTCTAAGTCGATCCCCAAGTCTCTGCGAAGCAAAGCTCTTATAAATGCATTATTGCATATAAAACATATATTTCAAGGTTCGTTTGCATCCGTAAAATGTATTAAGATACTGCTTGATAAAAAACCTGTAGAATCAATAAAAATGGATTACACAAGGGAACAAGGGTTTTGTTGATTAAGAACTGAATGTTGTTTTTAAGGTAATTGGGGACGCTGAATCAAGCTCTTTACTTGGTTTTTCCTATCAGATCGAGTTTTCGCGATATACAGTTATATCCAAACTTATTTTACATTTTACTTATTTTTGCTACATCTGTTATCTATGTACATCTACTAGAGCCCCGCATGAGTGCACACTAAAAAAAAACTTATCACATCTCTCTCAACTGAATCATGTGATACTCGCACACTATCAATATTTCACACTGTCTACAAAAACCATTTGACGACATTCTCATGTATGAGCTAGAGTCATAGCCCAGTCGAACAGTCGAAAAAATCAAGTGTGAGTTCAATTCACATCAAATGATATGAAACATACAAACAGCTCCTGTTACTGTGAACACTGTGCACACTATCAGCATAATGAACACTGTGTTAAAACCAGATTTAAAGTGAAACAACCCTGCTCTAAGACCTAGATGGCGCTTTACTTGCGTTAGCGCGTTAAGAAATTAAAACTTTCGAAAATCGAATAAGGTAGGAAAAAGAAGGCAAGCGACTGTAGGTGTTCACATATTTGAAAATATTATTGGGTTAACCATGTCGTCGTTGCCTGCAATGAAGCTTCTTTTTCGCATATTAGGTTTCTTGCTAAGGAAAACACTCTTTCCAAAGAAGCGGACGATTCTGGTGTTGAAAAAATTTTGCAACTCAATTTGTATAACATTGGGTACTGATATTGGTTTTCATTCCACCAGTGCAAAACATTGAACTGGTCTTTCATGGGTACTCGTATATTGGAGTACGCTGCTATTTCCCTTGCTGACTGCCCTGAAAGCGGCTCAATGAAATCAGACAAAAACTCCTGTCATCTACATATAAAATGTCGATTATACATCTAAAATGCCGATTATACATCTAAAATGTCGATTATACATCTAAAATGTCGATTATACATCTAAAATGTATATTCTACATTGCGTATGTAATGCAGATTCTACATCTTCGCAACGGTCGGAAAATGTTAATTTTCTGCGTTACACACATCACCTTTTACCACAAATACAATAAACCCCTTAACTTTTTTTGAGTACGGGTATAAAAAATAGCCACAAAAATCACAGTTTTGGTCTAAAAACATTTAGTTAAACATATTTTTAATGAGATGAAGTTTATTTCATTCCAATCGGTGCTCCAAAATAAAAGTTATTAGTATTAGAATGTACTTATAACTAATCCAAAAATGTTATTTTATAAGATTTTCTTATATTATAATTATCTTTTTTAATGTAGACAATCCATTGTGGTTCTGGATCTTCACTAGAGTATAGGACTGCTCGGGTAATGGAAAAACGTTGGTATAAATCCATTTAAAACAATTTGTTTTGTTCATGCCTTTTACGTTGACTGCGCAAAAATAACAACCATTACAGAGACATGTTTCCTAAAAATTTTATGAAGTTTTTTTTTACTAATTTGTGGTCGCTGATTTTTGTTCTCAATTTTTTCAGTCATAACGTTACTCCTCATCAAGCGATTTTCAAACTTGTTCTGTTTTCTTAAATATGTAACTGTTGCCTTTAAAAAATACTTTTGAAAATCGCTGAATGAGAAAAGTGATGAGATTTTGAACTTTTATTGAAGGTTAAAAGTGAATGAAACGATTAATACCTGTAATCTTAAAAACGCGATCTGATGGGAAAAAATGGGTATTAGATTTAAAATCGGCGACCTCAAATTAGTAGACAATCCATTGTGGTTCTGGATCTTCACTAGAGTATAGGACTGCTCGGGTAATGGAAAAACGTTGGTATAAATCCATTTAAAACAATTTGTTTTGTTCATGCCTTTTACGTTGACTGCGCAAAAATAACAACCATTACAGAGACATGTTTCCTAAAAATTTTATGAAGTTTTTTTTTTTACTAATTTGTGGTCGCTGATTTTTGTTCTCAATTTTTTTCAGTCATAACGTTACTCCTCATCAAGCGATTTTCAAACTTGTTCTGTTTTCTTAAATATGTAACTGTTGCCTTTAAAAAATACTTTTGAAAATCGCTGAATGAGAAAAGTGATGAGATTTTGAACTTTTATTGAAGGTTAAAAGTGAATGAAACGATTAATACCTGTAATCTTAAAAACGCGATCTGATGGGAAAAAAATGGGTATTAGATTTAAAATCGGCGACCTCAAATTAGTAAACAAAAAAAACTTCAATCAGCTTTCAATCAACACGCAAAAAGTTCAATTTTGTTCCCTTGTGTTATAATCGTATTCGAGAGGTAGATTTGATATTTTAATTTTACCTGAAGGAGTGAAAACATAAACCAACTTTGAAATATAAAGATAACTTCTAAATTACTGAAAATAGAGATTTTACTGAGCATAGCCAAGTGTCATTATTTTCCACGCCTATAGCTCATAAGTTTTTTTTAATTAATCGTAATCAAAGATGAACAGCAGCATCACGTAAAAATCGCTATTAGTTAACGATCATCCTAGGAAGATTTTAAACACGAAGTACCCCTTTCATCGAAAACTCAAACTATATTTTTAGTGAATACTCACTGTTGTTTTAAATCGATTATCCTTTGGAGGTAGTTTTAGCTTAGATTTCCAGCCCATATCGTCACTAATGTTGCCAAGAATTTTATGGTCATTTATTATGCTAAATAAGAAAAAAGTTATAGGTTTATTATGTTAAACATATATGGCATTCAATTCTACCTAAAATAATATTGTAAATATTTTATTTTGGTTTACATTAGAAACTAAGTAACCAATGGTACTCAGTCAGTACATATTGTATATATATGTATGTATTTACATATACACTACTGTTCAAAATAATAGGTACATAGGCATTGTGCTGATTTGTTATGATATATGTATATTGAATGTTTTTGAATGTTTGACTGCCTAATGTCTTAGGTCATTTCCGCTCAAATTGGCAATGAAATATTAGCTCAGACTGTACCTCGTAGACGTCAATATTCAGACATACCATAGCCCGCATAGCCCGAAAAGATCCATTAATCCGAGAAAACAAATTTGAAGATGAGTCAAAACTTTTGGGAAATAAATTTTGCCTGATCTGGGCCAGATAAAGAATTGTGTGAATTTGTTCAAAAAACTTGGTATAAGATTTCAGTAGAGACTTGGCGCATTCTTATTGCTGGTATGCCAAAAATAATAATAATAATAAGAAAAAAATTAAAGAATTTTGATACGTTTTGAGTATTTGCCTATGTAGAATTGCTGAACTTATTATTTTGACCACCCCTTATCTATTTTCTTTAGATACAATCGATCACAAACTTTATATTTGAAGCGAAAAATGATATGTTAAATATATTTAGTCTACTTAAGGTTAGTAAACTAAAACTTAATTGGTTTTTTCTATATGTTTGTTTAAAAAGTTTTACGAGACGTGTACATCTAAAATGTCGATTACACATCTAAAATGTAGATTATACATACTAGAGCCCTGCATGGACGGGCAAATGAATCGATTCGCAGTGATTCGGCATTCGCTTCGTCCGATCAAATTGAATCAGCGATTCGGCTTTCTCAGCGATTCGAATCGCACCCCCAAACTGGACCGAACGAAGCATGATTCATAATTTTTACTGTGTCAGATCCGAACAGTTCAGTTTTTTCTCTCTTTTACTCCCCGCTTGATTTTCAGGTAGAGAGAACGAGAAGGCAATACACAAATTTGTCGGTTTTTTTTGCTTTGCTCTCGGGGTGGAAGTCAGAAGTTGTGTGAGTGTCTTTCTGTGCCTGTGTGTGTACGTCAACGCGTTGACGTTCACATATACATACTGTACATGTGCACGCATACAAAGGAAGATTCTTCGTAGTATGTTTTGAATCAGTTTTTGAATCAAGCGACGAATCTTGCTGATATTGATTCGCAGTGCTCCTATCCGGTTTTTTAGTGATTCGGGTGATTCGAATCTGACTGAAGGGATGATTCGTAATGATCAAACGCATTGAAAGGGCATGCGTATACTGTGATTTTTGAATCATGTGGATTCGTGCAGGGCTCTAATACATACACAATGTAGATTCTACACCTTCTTCGCAAAGATCGCGCAATGCACAAGGCAGAGTGTGTGTGAAAGAGAGAAAGAGAATAAGTAGCGTCAGCAGCGCCAGAGGAGGTGGGGGAAGCAACTGAAAATTCATTTCTTTACTCTGGCTATGACCTGACTCAGATTCGGTAGATATGGTCCTTCTCTACGACACTTTTTAGTTTTATCGTAACTTTAAAATTGTGGATGCCACAGATTTTCGTCCTTTGTGGGGGTAGAACGAAATACACTTGTAGCAGTGTGATATCACATCAGTCTGGAAACAAAATTTGGTTGCTCTAGCTCTTAAGGTCTCTGAGATCTAGGCGCTCATCAAGACAGACAGACAGACAGACAGACAGACGGACAGACGGACAGACGAACAGACAGACATGGCTCTATCGACTCGGCTATTGATACTGATCAAAAATATATATACTTTATGGGGTCGGAAACGTTTCCTTCTTTGCGTTACACACATCCACTTTTACCACAAATACAGTATACCCCTTAACTCTTTTTGAGTAAGGGTATAAAAACTGTGGCAGGATTTTTCGCAACATGAGCGGAACCCACACATTTATATTGATAGTTGCCTATCGGGACAGTGTGTCGGCAGAGGCATTCCTGACACCCAGATCAGGAATATATGTTTAACAATTATTCCTGAAGTGAATAGTGCACGATTGGGACAAAAACTGTGCGCAAAAACAAAAAGAGATATGAAACTGATTATTTTTCGTCTTGCAACAATATATGTATGTCGGCACCAAAACAATCGCTTCATCGTCAGAGTGCATCTTTTCCATTCATTAAATTTTTTTAAATTTCACAGTCTATTAGAAAAAGTTTGTTCTGTTCAATCCATAAACAGGAATATGGTGTCATAGGGTAATAGTGTTAATATAAAGGGTGTGGGTTAGAGGAAGAAGATGACACCACCATGACACACCACTCGTGTGGATGAGTTACAGAAAGAAGAGATACAGAAAATAAAATCGGGTATCCTCTATGAGAGGGATTGTGAGTTGCCCCTAGTAAATAATAATTATATTTCCTACACAAAAATTAGGTTGTCGCGGTCCATCAATATTCTTTTCTGAGACTTTATATAACCGTACTCGAAGAGCTAAGGGGTATATTGTATCTGTGGTAAAAGTGGATGTGTAAAGCAGAGAAGGAAACATTTCCGAGCCCATAAAGTATATATATTCTTAATCAGCATCAATAGCCGAGTCGATATAGCCTGATGAGCGCCTAGATCTCAGGGACTATAAAAGCTAGAGAAACAAAATTTTGTTTCCAGACTCATGTGATATCACACTGTTACAAGTGTATTTAAAAATTTCGCCCCGCCCCCAGAAAAGTCGAAAATCTGTGACAGACACAGTTTTGAAGATACAAAAATTCTAAAAACGGAGTATCGTAAAAAATGATCATATATATTAGAATGCCGAATCTGATTAAGAAAGGATCAAAAAAAATCAAAAAAAAATTTTTTTGGTTGTCGTACTTGCAACGCAGAAATTACGAGAAGAAATGCTTCGAGTAGAACTGTGGAAGAGGAGCGTAGCGCGAGGCGGACCGGCCAAGACAAAGGCAGATGACTATCATGAAACCAGCAGAAAAGTGTGCAGCCAGGTTGAGGATGCCCGATTGTGAACACGACAGTCGCGTTTTGCAGCTACTGATTTGATTCGTTAACAAAAAAGAAAATCGAAAGGTCAAGGGTAGATGAATTCCGTACACATGTAACATTTTATTGAAATCAGAAAGACAATCGTCTTGCGGTTTGATATGCGGTTTGATATGCGGTTTGATATGCGGTTTGATATGCGGTTTGATAGTATCTGTGGTAAAAGTGGATGTGTAAAGAAGAGAAGGAAACATTTCCGACCCCATAAAGTATATATATTCTTAATCAGCATCAATAGCCGAGTCGATATAGCCTGATGAGCGCCTAGATCTCAGGGACTATAAAAGCTAGAGAAACAAAATTTTGTTTCCAGACTCATGTGATATCACACTGTTACAAGTGTATTTAAAAATTTCGCCCCGCCCCCAGAAAAGTCGAAAATCTGTGACAGACACAGTTTTGAAGATACAAAAAAACTAAAAACGGAGTATCGTAAAAAATGATCATATATATTAGAATGCCGAATCTGATTAAGAAAGGATACAAAAAAATCAAAAACAAACAAATTTTTTGGTTGTCGTACTTGCAACGCAGAAATTACGAGAAGAAATGCTTCGAATAGAACTGTGGAAGAGGGGCGTAGCGAGAGGCGGACCGGCCAAGACAAAGGCAGATGACTATCATGAAACCAGCAGAAAAGTGTGCAGCCAGGCTTGAAGATGCCCGATTATGAACACGACAGTCGCGTTTTGCAGATACTGATTTGATTCGTTCGCAAAAAAAGAAAAACGAAAGGTCAAGGGTAGCTGAATTCCGTACACATGTAACATTTTATTGAAATCAGAAAGACAATCGTCTTGCGGTTTGATATGATCCAGTCGAAAGCACTGTGTTATGCTGGCAGGAAAATCAAATAACCTCAACTTGAATCACCAGAGCCACTGCGAACTCTACTTGCTGGATCTACTGCTGAATCGAAGCATTTTCTATCTATCACAAAGCTGGCTCCCTGCTCCCGTTGCCAGATAGCCTTCATATTTACGCGCAGAATGGAGAAACGAAAAATATTGTATACCCACAATTACTACAAAAAAACGTACGCTATTTTGTGTTCCTCATTTCTTATGTGTACAATCACAATATGATACAGCGAAACGGGGCAGGGGTACATCTAATATCACATATTTGTGTACTGACCAAAGAACTGCAATGAGTCGAGCCTGTTCAATACCCCTTCAAAAAATTATTTTCAACTCAAACGCTTAGAAGATATATGTCCTTCTGGCAGGTTCGAACACACATTGAATTTTCGGGTATTTTCCGTTCACGTGTTCGATTTGTTTTAGTTGAAAGGCCCGATTAAAACTTCGGGTATGGGACGCATGCATGATTGTTACCGAAGTGTACGAAGTACCGAAAAGAGCTAGATCATTTTTGACTTCGGGTTTCTTGCACATGAATTTACTCGGAAGCCAAGAAACTCGAGTTGATTGAAAATCAAATAGATTTCGAAAATAAACATTTTATTTCATCTATATTATAATATACAAATCGAATTAATTTCCATTATGAATCGTACATAGTATGTATATCTTAATACAATCTCCACCGAAAATTGATGCAGGTGTTGACACAAAAACATGAACCCGAAGCTTCGCTTTGGCTGGCCGAACCCGAAGTTGGGTAGCGTATGAGCACAAACGTCCCAAGAACCGACTCAAAACGTTCCTTCTCGTTTTTATTAACCGTCAAATATTTTCTCTACGTAAATTCTTGATAAATCTCGGGCCAGCAAGGATAATTTCTCAATGAGTTCGTGTTTTTTTTTTAATGAAACACTGATTTTTGGATAAACAATTGTGGAATTTTTCAACATACAGGCAGGCTCCAACCTTCACTTTCACAAAAAAAAATGTGATTTTCTTTTCAAAACGAAAATTCAGGCGCTCCCGCACACGTGAAATGCATGACTTTTCCGTTTTCAAACAAATTTGTCGCCGAAATGAAAACGTCGTTTTATACAACTAAACAAATCTTAATTGCAAAAGGAAAACGAGAAGGAACGTGTGAGTCGCTTCTGGACGCGACTCTACTTTTATACCCGTACTCAGTCAGTATATAAATTTATGAGCTTATGATTGAAATTTAAAAAAAATTTTAAATTTTACATTTTAAATTTTTTGCTACATTTGTTAACTACATCTACATGTAAAATGTAGATAATACATCTAGAACAAATATTCTACATCTACCATTTAGATTCTACATCTCCTCCGCTAGGGGTTGCTCGCGCATTGCACAGGGCAGAGTGTGTGCGAGCGAGACAGAGAATGAATAGCGTAAGCAGCGCCAGAGGAGGTGGGGGAAGCAACTGAAAATTAATTTCTTTATTCTGGCTATAATAATGATCCGATCTGGTTCAGATTCGGCAATCTGATAGATATGGTCATTCTCTACGATACTGCGTTTTTAGTTTTTTCGTATCTTCAAAATTGTGGATGCCACAGATTTTCGTCCTTTGTGAAGGCGGAAGGGGCGGGGCGAAATTTTGAAATACACTTGTAACAGTGTGATATCACATGAGTCTGGGAAAAAAATTGCGTTGCTCTAGCTTCTATAGTCTCTGAGAACGAGGCGCTCATCAAGACGGACAGACGGACAGACGGACAGACGGACAGACGGACAGACGGACAGACAGACAGACAGACAGAGACTCGGCTATTGATGCTGATCAAGAATATATATACTTTATGGGGTCGGAAAATTTTCCTTCTCTGTGTTACACACATCGACTTTTACCACAAATACAGTATACCCCTTAACTCTTTTTGAGTACGGGTATAAAAATAGATGACTTATTGATGCATTGACATGAATTTGACACTATTAACTAGGCAATTGAGCTTGTGCCTTTTTTATACCCGTACTCAAAAAGAGTTAAGGGGTATACTGTATTTGTGCTAAAAGTGGATGTGTGTAACGCAGAGAAGGAAATTTTTCCGACCCCATAAAGTATATATATTCTTGATCAGCATCAATAGCCGAGTCGATAGAGCCATGTCTGTCTGTCCGTCCGTCTGTCCGTCTGTCTGTCTGTCCGTCCCGATGAGCGCCTGGATCTCAGAGACTATAAAAGCTAGAGCAACGAAATTTTGTTTCCAGACTAATGTGATATCACACTGTTACAAGTGTATTTCAAAATTTCGCCCCGCCCCTTCCGACCCTACAAAGGACGAAAATCTGTGGCTTCCACAGACATAAACAATTGTTATAAACAATTTTTGTTTAAGCCAACCTCAAAATTGGATCTGCAAAATTGGTCATGGCAAAAACAAAAAAGTGAATTGCTCCGAACAGCTGTGGCGGCCCGATTTGGCTATCGATAAGTCTCTGTTAAACATAACAGAGGCCTTTTTGTATGGGCTAGCACTAACGCGTGGGTATAACGCTTAACAGTACAAAGAGTAAACGTATTCATAAAAGTGAATTGCAGAGCGCCTCGAAATGAAAAGTCATACGAAAAGTGAATGTGAAAACCGGAGCCTGCCTGAATGTCTTCCTTTTGCTCTATCGCTATTTCAAGCGTTTCTCCGATTTTTGTATCCAATACAAACGAGAAGGAACGTGAGTCGCTTCTAGTCGCGAAACTACTTTTATACCCGTACTCAGTCAGTATATAAATTTATGGGCTTATGATTGAAATTTAAAAAAAAATTTTTTAGTTTTACTTTTTACATTTTTTTGCTACATCTTTTAACTACATCTACATCTAAAATTTAGCGTCAGCAGCGCCAGAGGAGGTGGGGGAAGCAACTGAAAATTACTGAAATTTCTTCATTCTGGCTATAATTATGATCCGATCTGATTCAGATTCGGCAATCTGATAGATATGGTCATTCTCTACGATACTGCGTTTTTAGTTTTATCGTATCTTCAAAATTGTGGAAGCCACAGATTTTCATCCTTTGTAGGGGCGGAAGGGGGCGGGGCGAAATTTTGAAATACACTTGTAACAGTGTGATATCACATTAGTCTGGAAACGAAATTTCGTTGCTCTAGCTTTTATAGTCTCTGAGATCCAGGCGCTCATCGGGACGGACAGACAGACAGACGGACGGACAGACAGACATGGCTCTATCGACTCGGCTATTGATGCTGATCAAGAATATATATACTTTATGGGGTCGGAAAAATTTCCTTCTCTGCGTTACACACATCCACTTTTAGCACAAATACAGTACACCCCTTAACTCTTTTTGAGTACGGGTATAAAAATAGGATTTGTCGGGGTCAAAATGAGACGCAGCAATCAGTAGCTGTAAAAGCAGAAGAAAACGGAATACTTATAGAGGAACGACGTGAGCAGCAGAGAGGGCGATAAAGGAACCCAGTACTTAATTTGGAGGCAACGCAAGAGTTTGTGGATGGTCAGCAGCGTGCAAACGGCAGGATCGTTGGCGGTGGACATCTGGACAAAGCAGAAAGCGTGGAGCAGAGAAAGTAGCTGGCAGAGCGCTAGGGCTGAGCGATGGAAAAATCAGGAGCATCATTTCTACGAGAATTAGACGAGACAGTGACAGAGACCGACGAAATTTTGGAGCTGTATTGGTAACGACGACGAATATTCTGGAATTGATTGATGAGGGTGAGTGGGAGCGAAATATTTCAAATAGAGGAATCGACGAACAGCTTGGAAAAGCAGATGGAAAATTGTTTTTGGTAAGTTTGCATGCTCAATAACATAACATAATAATTAGCATAAAGTTTGAAGAACCGAACCTGTTAAGTGTTTAGTGATTTTGGCATTGGTTGTGGAAGAATTGCTCGAGAAATTGGCCGAACTAAATTTGAATAGAAACGGAAGGAAAGCTGAGTTGCAAGACAGACTGCTGGCTCACTACGGTATTCAAGCTAATCGGAATAATGATGAGGGAGTGATGAGGTAGAAATTAAAGAGTTAATGAAGAGATAAAATTTTCAACGGCGGATTCGAATACTGCACATGAACGTAGAAATGAAAGGCGAGAGGATAATCCAATGAGATCGGGTCCAAGGCGTCAAGCAGACATGTTTAGTTCAGGTTGATCCTGGTTTACATTGAAAGACGTAGAAGGAAGTGTGTCGCAGGTGGAATGGATTCAATTGCAGGTGTTCATAATTGCTCAGTGGGCGGCAAAGTTATTTGTAAGGAGTCAGCGCAATATTCGTGATTTGAATGTTATGAAGAGTGCATTGATCGGCGAATTTGGTGTGAGGGAAGCGGCAAAAGAAGAAGGAAACGTTGCAAGAATATCTGTACGCTCTGATGGAGTTTACCGATCGATATGAATACTTTGTTAACGGGATTCCAGATTCGAATGCAAATAAGGCTTTACCAAAGACAATAGAAGTAGAAGATAGGAAACGCCATACAAAAATATTGCAAGCGAATTTTGCAGGCTGGCTCTAGAGCTGGCTCCAGGCTCTCTTGAAATTTAGTTGAGAGAGCGCTCTAGAGTCAGCCGCTCTCTCATATCTATACAGCATACGAGCGCGGCTGGCTCTAGAGCGACTGGCTCTAGAGCAGCGGTCGGCAGCTTCATATACACTGTGCATAGGGAAACATTTTAGGCAGCGCAGTCGGCAGACGTACAGAGCAGTGCTGCCAGGTTAGCCATTTAGTGGCTATTTCTGGCCACTTTTAAACAAATTTGCCACTTTTTTTTAAATTTGCTATTAGCCAAAAATATAGCAATTTTTTTTTCTTAGCCATTACTAGCCATTTTTAAAATTTTCTGTAAAATACTCTTCTTTTTTACACATGTTTGCATTGACTGAGCTAATTCCGATTAATAGTGGTCCACAAAGATATCGAAACTGGTATTTAACTGAGGCGTTCGCGTATGGGAACTATTTGAGATCGTTTGGTCACTCTTTACATTTTTTACGGTGTGCTTGGCTTGTTAAAGTGGTGTGTTAAATGCCTAAAGTACAATATAAGCAAAGTTTTCGTGATGCCTGGCTGCAGGATGAAGAATTTAAAGACTGGATTCGCAAGGATTGTACAAATTTAATGATTTAGCAGAATTTGCCCTACGAATTCTTTCACTGCCATGGTCGAATGCGGAAGTCGAGCGAATATTCTCGCAGATGAATATTGTGAAGAGCAAACTACGCAACGCCATGAGCCTAAAAACATTAAATGCGATTTTGTATATAAGGTTAGTTTAAAATATAATACATTTAATAGAAATACAATTTAATATAATAAACCTCAAAATTTTTAACAGATATGGACTACGCAGACACGAAATTTGATGCCACAATTATGCTCTTCCTTCTAAGTATTTAACGCAAATTGCTGGAAACGATAAATACTCAGATTTGGATGAAACTGATGAACTGGATCGAATAATTAGTATAATTTAAGAAATGAAACCTTATGAATTTTGATTTTTAATTTTAATTTTTTTTATTTTAAACCAAGTTCCTTTTTAATTTATTTTTGACTAATTAATAAATTTGTTCCTTTTTAAATAAAAGTATTTTTAGATTATTTATCTTAAATACATGGATATATCTGTTGAAAACTAACATTTTATTGATTTAGCCATTTTTTGGCCATTTTTAGCCATTTTTCTGGCCATTTTCAGAATTTTTTTTTGCCACTTTCGCTTCGGAAAACCTGGCAGCACTGGTACAGAGTAAAGACTTCCTAATTCTGCCCGGCTGACGTAGCGGCAGAGAAGCCAGCTACGGGCTATGCACAAAACTTCGTCATTCTGCTCGCAGCGGCAGCGAAGCATTCGTTCCCTATGCACAGTTGCTCCACTTTCGCAGCGGCAGAGAAATGTCTGACGTCGTCGCACACAAACGCACAAAAAAATGTGTGAGTATGGTTGCCGACCCCTGCTCTAGAGCGCTCTCTCAACCAAGACTGTATGTGTGCACACATATTCTCAAGCACTCTAGATCTGCCTGCATACATACCACTATGGGAAATTTGACCACTTTTTGTGGCAATAATTAATAACTACCAAACTAAACAATATTTTTTGGTTTAGTTTTTTGATATGAGTTAATAACAGCATGAGGAAGGTATTTTGAAAAAATGGGCGAGGCAACGCCTTTTTTTTTTAATAAAAAAACATATTTTAATTTTTTTTGCTTAAAATCTAAAAACACAAAAATGTTGGGCGCACGTTGGGAAATTTTTAATTTATCCAAGAGGGCGTAGCACGCCTTTAAATCAATGAACAACAAGAAAATATTATTATTTCAGGTAGCTTTTTCACAAAATTTGACCAGAAAAAGTGGTCAAATTTCCCATAGTGCATATGTTACAGCGCTGAAGAAATATACCCTTCACTTTATAAATGCTAAGTTAATTTTGCAAGACGCTTACCACCCGAATATTAAAAAACTCCTATTTTGTATAACCTTTATATGATAATTTATTTTAATATAGTATATTCGATAATAATGAACGGATATGCATATATAAAAAAACATAATACCTATTTAATACATGATTAGGGTCATTAGGGTATTCAGCGTGCACGTGTGAAAAAAATGCGTATTCGTTTCTCAACTCATAAAAATGTTTTTGCTTGAAAATCGTCTGCTTCGCACAAGTACGCACACAAACTCACTCTTTGGTTTTGTGTGTACTCACACATGAAAGCGGATTCTATTTTTAGACTCGTACGCTCTCAAATTTTGTGCGAAAGAGATGACGCGATTTTCGTGGCTTGCTGAAAAATTGCTTGCATATGGCTACGAAAATGTATGAGCGTTACTTATCTTATAGTTATATTGTCTTTGGTAGCACCATGTACTTTTGCAGACTAAATTCTGAAAGTTTTTTCTATTAAGCGCAATTTATTTCATGAAGATATCTTGATTCGTTCGGAAGTTATTAATTTATCAAGCTGAAATGGCCAAAGGCCCCATTGTGCGACGCGTCGATCGCGACGTCGACTTCATATTCTGCTCGTCTGCCGCAGCGGCAGAGCAAAACGCCTGAATGACGCGTAGCTGACATTTGTCATCGCTCACTTCTGGTACTGCAGGGAACTCATAAACATGTTTTTGTCTTGAAAATCGTCTGCTTCGCACAAGTACGCACACAAACGCACTGTCTGGTTATGTGTGTACTTATCTTACTTATCTTATACATATATTGTCTTTGGCTTTACTGGCTCAGGCTAAGAGTATGAGCCAATTAAAAGTGCAAATCGAGCCATACTAGAAGATGGCAGGGTCAGTAAGACCATTCTATTTTGACTCATACTTCAATAAAGGAGAAAAAGAGTTAGTAAAAGGTTCTGTAAAGTTTAAAAGGTGTTTTAATTGCGGAGACGATTCGAATATTAAGCGGGATTGTCCAATAAAAGATAACAGGTGTTTTAGATGAAACCAGTTATAGGGCTGCTCAATGCAACGTCGAGATCACAGTTAAATAGGAAAGGGCAACCAATCTAGTTCTGGAGAAAGGTATGACAAAGTCATCAAGCACGTTCACTTCTTCAGGATTAGAGGTGAAATCGGTAAGGTACGGAAGACTAGCGTTTAAAGGACTAGTCGATACAGGTGCCTATTTGTGTGTATTACGCCGAAATTTTTTTTTAAGATTGGTAAGGAAAAACTGGCTGGACGTGAAAAATGTTTGACGGGCATTGGTGAAATTCAAATTAGAACTCTTGACTTTATGGTAGAATTTCATATGATTGCGGACGAAGCATGGCCTTTGATACTATCTTGAATAGAACTCTTCTGGAGAGCGTGGACATGAAGGTGACAAGGGATGGAACGTCATTTGTTCTCAGATCAGGAAGAAAAGTGGGTGATGCAGGAACAGGGAGGTAAAAAAGGAAATGTTAATTCATGCATGGAGTTGATGAATGAGTTTCGGAATGGTAAGTTTTGAACAGAACGAGATTAGATTTTTGTTTATTTGTCGCATTTGCCTTATTTACAGAGATATAAAATAAGAAAGATATTTGAAGAATACAAGCAGCCGAGGCGAAATGTACAGTCCCCTAGAGATACAAATTGTGTTAACCGACGATTTACCTATGTATCAGCATCCCAGGCGTATAGCTTATCGTGAGCAGAACATAGTACACGAGTAGGTCAAAGAGTGGTTGGCGCAGGGAATAATCAAACCCAGTACATCGGAATATGCCATTCCAATTGTATTAGTGCCAAATAAGAATGGGCAGAAACGTTTGTGTTGCGGTTATCGCAAATTGAATGAGAAAATAGTGCGGGATAGTTTTCCAATGGTACAGATGCAGGATGCTTTCGATAAGTTGCAAGGAGCTTTGATTTTTACTGCATTAGATTTAAAAAACGGGTACTACCACGTACCAGTTGAAGGGCAGTCACAAAAGTATAAAGCGTTTGTAACACAGAAAAGGCAGTATGAGTTTCTTTTTGTGCCGTTTGGGATTTTTAATTCGTCAGCAAGCTTTTCCCGTTTCATACTAGCGGTAATAAGAGAAATAATTCACAATGGCGACGCTGTAGTATACATGGACGACATTATTATACCAAGTATAGATGTTGGGGAAGGATTAGAGAAGTTGAAAGTAGTGCTGGAAGTAGCAGGAAAGAATGGTTCAAAGATAAACTGGAGTAGGGGACAAAAATTTGGCAGAGTAAGGTAGATTTCTTGTTACATTGGGTTAACGTCGTGTTTCAAAAAGTTCGTTGAAGGATACGCGCTAAGAGCCAGGCCATTGTCAGATTTGCTGAAGAAATATTCGAAGTTCGAGTTAAGAAGATGCGACCCGTAGATGCACTGAGTCAAACTGCTTGTTACGTGTTGGCAGAGATTATGATGCACAGGCTTAAGCAAGCACAGTGTGCAGATGAATGGACAAGGGTAATTAGGAATCTGGTGGAAAATAAGGGATACGAGGATTATTATATAGCAAATCAAGTGCTGTTCAAAGACCCAAACCGAGAGTTGATAATGGTTCCATCTCAAATGGAAACAGAGATAATACAGATTGCACACAGGCAGGGGCATTTTTCGGTGAAGAAAACTGAAGATATAGTGGAGAAATCTTATTTTATTTCTAAGCTTAAAGATAAAGTAGTCAGAGTAGTAGGCGGTTGTGTGGAATTTTTTTTTTGTTAATATTAAAGCGGGCAGGCAGGAAGGGTACCTGACTCCCATCGATAAAGGTTACCTATCACATAGATCAAGTCGGGCCGATGGAGATAACAAAGAAAAGATACACTCACATTTAAGCTGTTGTGGATGCTTTTTCAAAATGCGTTTGGTTGTAGTAGTACTGGAGTAGGTGAGGTGTTGAATTTGGTAACCCATTCAGAGTTGTGACAGACCGTGGCGCGGCTTTCACATCACACTTATTCAAGGAGTACTGTGGGTGGCAGAAGATACAGCATTTGTTAAAGCTACAGGCGTGCCTCGAGGAAATGGACAGGTCGAGAGGATACACAAGATATTAGTACCGATGCTGTCAAAGATGAGTTTGGAAAGTTCAGGGAACTGGTATAAGCACGTTGGTAGAGTGCAACAGATGATTAATAATATTGAGCCTAGGAGCACAAAAGTGACTCCGTGTAAACTGCTAACCGGAATAGACATGCGTATAACTGCCATAGCTGAGTTGAGAGAATTGATGCAGCAGTCTCTCATGGATGAGCTAGATGAAGAGCGTGAACGTTTAAGGAAAGATGCAATGGACAATATTAAGCCATTGCAGGAAGTGAATAAACGAACCTTTGATAAAAAGAGAAAAGATGAGAAGGGGTATAGGATGAACGACTTGGATGCGATCAAGCGGACCCAATATGGTGTAGGTTTGAATTTGAAGGGGAAGTTTCTGGGGCCATATAAGGCGGTCAAGGTTCGACAGAATGGCCGGTATGATGTAGAGAGAGTAGGGCAAGGAGAAGGCCCTCTTAAGACCTCTACCGTTGCGGAATTTATGAAGAAGCTCGTGACGAACTCAACGTCAGGAGGGCCGATTGTGGGATTTGGTGAGAAGCCACAGAGAACAGCAGAGCCTGTTAAGCTAACAGAGCCCGTAACAGGAAGCGAGACCAAAAGCGGCTCTCGAACGAATAGAGGAGAGAACAAGAGTTGCACGATCGACGCCAGTTAATTCGGTGCCAAAGTCTCTTTCGCAAACACGCAAAAAGTCAAGCGCAGCGTTAAATGATATATCCATCATTACATACTCAATTTAAACATACACCCATTGTAACCAGAGCAAATATCTAATATTAATACGAATAAAGCATTAAGTATAATAAACACTGTCGTCCTGGATTCACCTAATAAATACGGAAAATCAAGGGCCACATGTGTATTCAGCAATATGAGCGGAATCCACAGATTTATATCGATAGTTGCCTATCACAATCGGCACTGTTTACAAAATACAGCTGATTCATCAACCCTGTTTTAGCTATGTTCCACACCCTCACGGAATAACTAGCAAATTCCTGGCAGGAATTTTCCGCGGTGCTGGAGACAGGCCTGTAAGCGCAAAATGTACTGCTGTTATACCCACGCGTTCGTGCTAGCTCATACAAAACGGCCTCTGTTATGTTTAACAGAGACTTATCGATAGCCAAATCGGGCTGCCATAGCTGGTCGGATCAATTCACTTTTTTGTTTTTGCCCTGACCAATTTTGCAGATCAAATTTTGAGGTTGGTTTAAGGGGATATAAGTTGCTATATCCAAGAAATGTCTACTTAGCACGCTAACAAGTCACAAACACGTAATTTAACGTATTTTCCCTCAAAATGCTTCTAAAGGATCAGGAAATACTACTCAACTATATCTTTTGATGCCTAAGTGAAGTTAGAAGCCCAAAATCTATGTTATCGAGAGCAGGTATCGGCTCGACCCAGGTCTCAGCGGCCAGAGGCGCTCGGTACAAAACTTGGAAATGTTGGGGAAAAAATATTGTTTCAGGGATAAAAGTTTTTTCTATCGTATTCTAGAGGGTTCAAAGTATTTTTTAAGCAAAAAAAAATGTACATTTTTACATAAATTTACAGTGGCGT